>BQNB010018058.1:0-68894 GCA_026074375.1 Tanacetum coccineum
CTTAATATGAAGCTCCCTAGTATTGTGATACGATATAATCGGTTTTAAGTGTTTTATTCAATATCTGGAAATGTTAAGCACGTCAAGCGTTAATTAAAGTTATGTCTGGTAAGGTTTTGAATACATTTTTATACTTTTTCAAAATGTTACATTTTAGACCCTTGAGTTTGAAAAATGGCAAAATACACCCTCGGAGTTTGCACTTTTACGAGTTTGGTCCTTCAAGTTTAAAAGATATACCAAGTAAACCTTGTACTTTGAAAAGTGACATAATAGACCCTTATAGTTATAACTTTGATAAAATGACATATTCAGCCCTTCTAGTTATTAATTTCAGAAAGTTACGATATATACCCTTTTGCATGGATAATGTTTACAAAACAAGTCCGAATTGCCATGCAAGCTTATTTTTAACATTCCAAAAGATATTTACAGGTTATAGCCTATTAATATAAGCTAAAATATGAAGGTTTAACTTAACAAAAGTTCAGATTAACGATTCGTTAAGCTAGGAAGCAAAACGGGTCAAATTAGGGTTTCAAAACGTAAACGCGCGGGTTTTAAGTTCAAATTCCTTCAATAATCAATAAAGTGGTTATTTTAACATTATTTAAGCATGCTAGGATAGATTATAATAACATTTAATCATTATAACATTTAGTTTTAAGAAAAACATAAAATTAGGGTTTCGGGTGTACGGTTTTGGATCAAAATGGAAAATGAGCATGAATTGAGTTATGAAACTTTAACAAGAGTTTATTTAGGATCATATGAACATTATAAGGGTGTAGGAGCAGAAGTAGAACATCTAGAACCTGGGTTTGAGCTTATAGCTTGAAAACGGGTCGAAATCGGGACTTTTAGCTTCGTACGCCTAGAATAACGACTCCCGGGCTTCTTTTCTTGATTTCTTTTGCTTCACTTCTATTCTTGGGACTTCTTAGGATCTCTTAGAATTCATATTGAGCAAAGGATTGCTGCTATGATGGGTTATAGAGGAGGAAGTGGGGGATGAGAATGAAGGAAGGGTTATGGCCTTTATTTATACTTGAAAATCATCTAGGTGACTAAGGGTTCTTTGATTCTGATCTAGGACACATGGAACATCTAGAGGGTGATGTGGGAAGTCTATACGATGAGTTGTTAAGGCTAAAAGCTAGCCTTGATGTGTTGTTTGTCCCTTGTTATGCCGCGGCTGAAATGAGTCATCAAGGGGGTCATGTGGCTTCAATTTGGACCAAAGGAAAGCTAAAGCAGGTGGGTAAGCTGCTTAGTAAGGTCAAGTAGCTGGTCATGGAGGTGCTTGCACATGGTTTGAGTTTTAAATGGGTTAAAATGAGCTAGAAATGGGTCGTGGGTCATTATGAGTTTGATTAGGGTTTCCTTGAGTTTTCAAGCTTGTATTTCGTGTAAGCTTGATTAGGAATGTTTGGTTACTGATTCTAGGACATATATTAAGGATTATAATCAAGAGTTGGTAAGTGGTTTGAGTTAAAATGGGTCGAAAATGAGTAAATAAGCCGCGGGTCAAAATTAGGGCACGTATAGGTTCATTAGGGTTTTCTAGCTTATAATTCTTGTACATTGCTAGGAAAATGATAGATTATGGATTGTAAACTCATATCATGAGTTTACAATGGCACTTGATTAATTGTTGGTGGTTTAAATGGTTAAAAACGAGTAAACGAGTCGAATGATCCATTTAGGTATGTTTAGGGTTTCTCGGATTCAATTTTTGTATAAAGGATATGAGATGATGAAATAATGATGAAATAGGATTGACATAGTTGTAAAATAAGTTATTACAACTTATTTGAGTGTTGGTTGAGGTTTAAAATGGATAAAAACGAAGAAACGGGTCATAGTGTAGTATTTAGCTCGGGTTAGGGTTTCTGAGTTTTGAATTAGGGTTTTGAGTGTAAAAATGTGTATGAAAATAAAATATCTAGGGTTTACACATTGTATATTGAGTGTAGTAGCTTGTACACAAGTGATGGTGAAGAAATTAGAATGAAAACAGAGGTAAAACGGCTATTTTAGATGTCATGCTTAATGACTTGTACATTGTGCTTTGAAAACTTGTACTTGACTTGGAGGGAGTTTATATTTCAAATGAAATGTTATATTACTTGTATATATGCTTTAGTAGCTTGTACATTCACTTTAGATATTAACCCTTCATGGAATTTAGGGTTTAGAGGTATACGATAACGGTTTAAAGCCCGTTTTGATATAACATTGTGAATGGTACATTATAGGAATAATGTACTTTGTAATAAGGATATTAAGATATTGACTTGATATTTTATGATATTTGCTTGACATATATGAAGACAGGATTGCCATAGATAGGTTGCGTGAGCTCGTCTACTTTAGTTATGCAAGTTACTTTGTATACTGAGATATTAACAATGCAAGTAATGTAATAAAGCGAAAAATTTCCCCGTATAATTGTGATAATAGTAAAATAAGTTTTGCATTTGATGAAAATTCTTGGGTTGTTGTACAGACCGATGGTCAGAGTGAGCGTACTATTCAGACTTTGGAAGACGTGCTTAGAGTGTGCGTCCTGGACTTCGGAGGAAGTTGGGATGTTCATCTTTTGTTGGTTGAGTTTTCGTATAACAATAGTTATCATTCTAGTGTGAGATGTGCTCAGTTTGAGGCATTGTATGGCAGAAAGTGTCGTTCGCCAATTATGTGGGCTGAGATTGGAGAAGGTCAGTTGATAGGACCTGAGTTAGTGCAAGAGACTACTGAGAAGATCTTGCAGATTAAGGATAGACTTAAGGCTGCGCTTGATCGTCAAAAAAGTTATGTTGATAAGAGGAGGAAGCCTTTAGAGTTTAGTGTAGGAAACTATGTCTTGCTCAAAGTGTCGCCTTGGAAAGGTGTGGTACGCTTTGGGAAGAAGGGAAAGTTAGCACCTAGGTTTGTTGGACCGTTTGAGATTATTGAGAAAGTAGGCCATGTGGACTATCGATTAGATTTGCCTGAGGAATTGAATGATGTTCATGACACGTTTCACGTGTCAAACATTAAGAAGTGTTTGGCTGATCCAACACTGTAAGTGCATTTGGATGAGATTCGAGTTGATGCTAAGTTGAATTTTGTGGAAGAGCCTGTGGAAATTTTGGAAAGAGAGTTTAAGAAGTTGAAGCGTAGTAGGATTGCCATCGTCAAGGTTCGGTGGAATTCGAAACGTAGCCCTGAATTCACGTGGGAACGTGAAAATCAGATGAAGTTGAAGTATCTACATTTGTTTAGTGATGTTAGTAGTTGAATTTCAGGGACATAATTCTTTTAAGAGGGGTAGAATGTAACCTTTTCCCTTTTTGTGTTCTGAATATTTCATTTATAGTCCTTTGACTATTTGACTTTTGTCAGTTTATTCAGAATTTGTACCGTGTTGACGGTGGTGATTTTATGAGATATGTGATGAATTGTGGTTTATTGTGATTAATAATCCCTTTTGGAAGGTATTATTGTGTTATGTGTATTCCGGGTGGTTTGACCCGTGAATTTTGAGAAATGGCGAAAAACGAGTCTGACACGTCCGTTAATGTCAATGATGTTTTGGAAGGTTTGTTAAGTGAAAATATGTGTTGTAAATACTCAGGTTAATGAACAAGTATTTTTAAAGTGAATAAAAATGCTATTAACTTTTGGGGGTAATTTTTTCCGGTTTGAGTGTTTACGACGTATGTAAGTTGATCCCGAACTAAGAAAGGAAGGAGACCCCATGGGATTACCGATGGCCGTGTCAAAAGTAGACTAGGTGACAAGGTGGCTTATTTTTAGCTAACTTGTCCAAATTGTACATATTATGCTTCTTATCTCATTTTACACATAGTTCATTTTCAAAAATTAAAAAAATATCCTCTCCAATTCTCTCTTTGTGTCGTCGCAACCTACAAACACACCACCACTTCTTAAATTTTGAGTTTGATCAAGAAAACATGAAGACATAAATATTTAGGGTTGATTCTAGTGTTTGGTTATTCATTTAAACAACGTTTGGGTTGTTCGGTTCGTGTCGAAATCTACAAATTTGAAGATTTTATTGTAAGTTTTCAAATTTAAATTTCGTTTGTCCTTTTGGGTTTATTTTGATGCATAAATGTTAGTTGTACAAGTTGATCGTTGTGAAAATTGATTTTTAGAAGCAAAACGAAAGATATAGAGGGTTTGGCCTGGTTCGTGTAAAAAGAAAAGGAAAAAGAGGGTTTTTGTAGTTTTGATGTCGTGGTCGTGATGGTTGAATAATATATGATGCTAGAATGCTTATTTTTTATAGTACCTTTTATGGCTTAATCGGGCTTATTTTTAAGCTATTTCTTGGCTTATTTGGGCTTATAGGCCACGGATGGATTCCCAAAATCACTAAGAAAGTTATTTTGATTATTTTTGTGTTATGGCGTATGTTATGGACTATTTTTGAGGCTTATGGTAGTAACCAAAAGCGATACGTAGTTTAATAGCTTATTTTAAAGCTTAATATACGTATTTTGGAGTTTATGGTTCACGGCCAGGTAAGTCTATTGAGCCGGGCTTAATTGTGATAGTGCTTATTGTGGTCCGGATTATTTCTACATATAAGTATATACTTATATATATAAATGGACATTTGTTTTGGAATTAAATAGTATTTGACTTATATATGTCCTAATGGACCCCAATAAGCGATATGTAGTAGTTATAATAATTTTGATGGACTTTTGAAAGTGGGTAGGATATTTACGAATGATATTGAAAGTATTTTGGGGAAAAAAACGTGTTGTTGGTAAAGCGTTATCTGATTGAGATTTTGTAATTTGTCAGATAGTGTCAAATTTTGTGAACAAATGTTTAAAATTGAGGTTTGAAACCTTGGTAAAAAACGTTTTTGGTATAAAGTAACGAGTCATGTCGAAAAATTTCTCGTAAAAATTTCATACTTAGAAAATTTCTTTTAAAAACATGATTTTTGATTTTAAATAATAAATTAATATTTAATTATTTTATTTTATTTATTTAATAAATTCACTAAAAAACAAAAAATATAATTTTTCTCGAAACTTCTCTAAAGTGTTTATTATGAGTAAATGTTTCATTTTCAACCGTATAATGATTATTTTGAAGTGACTAATGTGTACCGAATGGACTTGTCGAAATATATATATAATTAATAATTATAAATATTTTGGGTAATCGTACAACGCGTCTAAACTCTATGCATCAAACGTGAAGATTGTTTTGGAATTGAATGATTAAATTGGGACATTAACTTGACTAGGTCGTGTGCGGGCGTCGTTGCATTTGCTTGTGTGATTGAGATTTGGTTGCTAAAGACTTGCTTGAGGTGAGTTCTCGTACGTAGACCACTTTTTAATGTTCTTTTCGTCGTGGGGAAAACTAGAATACTCAATGTTTTTGAAATGTTTTGAATTGATCTGTGCGAAATGTGGTTTTGTTTTTGGGACAAGATATGTGCTTATGACTGCTATGTGAATATTATGTGTTGTATGATTGCTTGGAGAGGATGGGTACGCCTACCCAGTATTTGTGTGATTATTGGAGCGGATGGGTACGCCTACTCAGGTTTGTGTGTGGTCCTGCCCTAATTTTAGGTCTCCAGCTGGTAGGCCTTTTAGGTGCGTAAGTGACATATGGTTATTGATTAGCGGTGATGCTAAGGTTGTTTGCATATATTCACTTTCATATAGCACTATTGTCCACTATTGAAATATTGACACAGCTTTTGGGTTTAAGGTCAAACCTACGAGCTCACCAACATTATTGTTGACGTTTTCGAGTATCATTTTCAGGTGAAGTAAAAGAAGAGTAATTTGGTGATTGATAGCAGACTTAGAAGTATACCGTGTGGAATTTCGTTTGAAATCTTGCTTGCTTGTTGTTTGATTTTAGTTTCGGATGTTTTGGAATAAGTTTGGATTATGGTCCCCTGTGTGGGCATTTGAATAATTGTAAGAGATTGTGGATTTTAGTTGCGATTTGGGACATCACTTGAGTTTGTTCAAAGTTGATGGTCTTCATAGCACTTGGAGTTTATGCAATGTAGTTTTCTCTATTTTTGTATCTTGTGTTATGATTGATCATTATGTTGCATTCCTGAGTTTCCGCCATTGTCAAGGTGTGACACGTAATCCCCAAATGCCCCGCCCTGCTTTGGAACATTCGTTGCGTTCCTGAAGGTTATGTTGTATGTTGTTGGATCTATTCCCTTTGTCTTAAAAACTTTAGCCTGGATCGGTACTTCAGGAAGTTTTTTTGCGGGGGGGGGGCCTATAAAACATATAGTTTAATAGCTAAGGTTTCGTTTTATTGTCATAATAGATAACCATAAATAGGTTACTAAAACTGATCATTCATCTTACATAATAGATAACCATCAAGAGGTTACGTAAAGTGATCATTATACAATAACATATAAGATATAAGGAAAAACATAGACTTGAAACATGGAAATCATAAACTGGTTACATAAAACACACATCCTAAGACCGACAATCAGACTAGAGGGTCAAACTGCATAGTGAACAATCCGGGCGATTTAGTAGAATAAGTGATTCCTTGTATGGTCCAATGTAGAACGAGCCACCATCACCTTCCATACAGACGCCCCGAAACTCTTTTTGAAATAGGATCATAAACTTATAGGGTGTGAGCCAGTTGATACCCGAGTTCATCAACTTCAACGATTGGTGGATCATTGTTAGTGAAACCAATTAATTTTACAGAATTAATGGTGGGAATGCTTAATAGCATGCTAAACGACGTAACAGAAGCACCGTCGATAGCTAAATCCCATCCACATAGAAGTACGATGTCACCAACACAGAATGTTCCTGACAGAACAATCAAGGATCGTAACTACAAAATGTGGAAAGGAGATGGAAGCACATTTCTCAACTATTGTGGTATTTCAAATACTTAGAAATGGTGATTTATCAAATCCAATGGAGAACATGGAATAAGTTTCTTGTGTGAAATACCGTCATCTCCCTAGGGATCTTTCGTAAACCTACCAAGTAAATAATATGTCTCACACAGCTTGACCTGGATCGCTTTTCTAATTCTAACGGTTCTCCTTGGTAACCGCATGATTCTTAATCGGGTACCAGTTGCTTGTGCTCACAGTATACACATTCACAAACCATGGGTCATGACCACCATAGGGGTAAGAAATCTTTAGAAGTGTTGGGTCTAAAGTGTCTAGTCGGACACCAAAACCAAAGGATAATTTTTCAACTCCTAGTTGACTGACAAAGTAAGGGATGAATAACCCTATAGATTTTCTAATAGATGGGTTCCATAGAAGAGTCATCATATTTGATCCATAAGAAAAACACCATAGACCTTCAGAAGTGCCGATAGGTGAAAGACATGAAAGTTGTAGATTTGAATTGAGTGGTGTGAATTGGAAATCTTCGTTAACCATACACATAAAACTCTGGAAGCCTTATTCATATGTTAAGGTAAAGGAACAATTAGCAGTTTCACGACAACCGTATTGTTAAATGAAATCGGATGATTCTATGTAAGACTTCCATTGCTTTGAAACTTTTAGGAATGCAAGTATAGATTTAATAGGAAGGCAATTTATTATATCATGTTGTAGTTCAATGGGTATATAGTCAGACATTTCCAATGAGGGAGTGTTGACAAAATATTGGGTGTGCATGGATATACAAGCAAGGTAACCTTTAAATAGAGAGGCAATCCCTTCTAAAAACTAAACCTGCAATTTAATGAGGGGTTTACTCATTGTTTAATTTAATGTACTTGTTAATATTCAGGGGCACCTAATTTTATTTTTTGGTTAAAGCAAAGGTTATGTTATTTCTTATAACCTTAGATAAATCGATTAATTATATACGACCTTTTTAATTTCAAACCTTATTCATGTGTGGCCTTAATCATGTTTGACTCCTATCACCGACTAATCCATTTTTTTTAAAACGGTGTATGTATAATAAAATATAGATTGGGTCTATACAGATCAAAACAATTATAAGACAAAAATATACTAGCGGTTATGGGGGATGGGAAGTTATGAACATCTTGGTTATGTTACAAACACCATTTTTTTATTATAATAGTCAAACAACCACTTACAAATGACCTAGTAAGAGGAATTATTTGTATTAAAATAGTAAAAAATCAACTTTGTTCCAATTTTCTCGTATTTCTAATCAAACAAAGTCTGTAACTACGTGTAATGGCAGTTTAAATTCCAGAATTTCAAATGTTAATGTTGTTTGTGCTTTACTTGTGGAAAATGTGACCCTCTCACCTTCTTCATTGTTGTGGTTTCAATTCGATTCATGCATGCTTGCGTTTCTAAAGTTTTAAATGACGTGAAATGCTAGGAACTAAGAAGCCTAATGTAAGTGCCTATTAGTACTATAAAGCCCAAAGTCATGCGACACAAATCTCTTTGCAACCCCCATAAGAAAATAGTTGCATCAGAATCCACTACCACAAATTCTAAGAGTTACTATAGGATGCTATATAAGAGAACTAGTAAGGCGTGGAAATGGTGGATGCACAAAGCACATGACGGGCAATCTATCACTGTTGTGCAATTTTATTGAAAAATATTCGGGTACTGTTCGTTTTGGCAATGATCAATTTGCTCTAATTCTTGGTTATGGAGATTTGGTTCAAGGAAATATTACGATCAACAGGGTTTACTACGTCGAAGGTCTTAATCATAATCTTTTCTCGGTTGGTCAATTCTGTGATGCGGATTTGGAGGTTGCATTTTAGAAATCTACGTGTTTTGTTAGAGATCTTTAGGGAAACGAGTTACTAACCTGTAATCGTGGAACTGATCTCTATACAATTTCTCTTCAAGAAACAACTTCATCAACTCCAATCTGTCTCATGGCTAAAGCCTCACCAACTCAAGCATGGTTATGGCATCGAAGACTTTCTCATCTCAACTTCGACTACATCAACTTGCTTTCAAAGAAAGATGTTGTGATTGGTTTACCAAAACTGAAGTATGTCAAGGATCAACTATGTTCCTCTTGTGAAGTGAGTAAAGCAAAACGAAGTTCATTCAAGTCAAAGACTGTTCCAAGTTCAAAAGGACGGTTAAATTTGCTTCATATGGACTTATGTGGTCCAATGCGGGTTGCTAGCATAAATGGGAAGAAACATATTCTGGTAATTATAGATGACTATTCTTGATACACTTGGACTATCTTTCTACGTTCCAAGGATGAAACACCAGAAGTTTTAAAATATTTTCTCACGATGATCCAAAGAAATCTTCAAGCCCTAGTAATTTCTGTTTGAACTGACAGAGGCACATAGTTCTTAAACAAGACACTCCATGCATTCTTTAAAGAAGAAGGAATTGAGCATCAAACTTCTACTCCTCGAACACCTGAACAAAACGGCGTTGTCGAAAGACGAAACCGTACTCTAGTTGAGGCTGCATGAACGATGCTTTCAGCTTTTAAACTTCCTTTGTTCTTTTGTGCTGAAGCAATTGCAACCGCATGCTATACTCAAAATAGATCTATCATCATCTCGACACATGAGAAAACGTCATATCACATCATCAATGACAGGAAACCTTCAAATAAACACCTTTACATTTTTGGTTGCACTTGTTACCTAACCAGAGATGGTGAAAATCTGGATAAGATGAAAGAAAAATAGGATCCGTGCATCTTGGTGGGATACTCCACTCAGTCAAAGGGATATAGAGTTTACAACAAGAGAACAAGATTAATAGTTGAATCTATACATCTCAGATTTAATGAGATCAAAGATATGTCCTGTGAACTTCTGTGCTAATGACACTTCAGGCATCGTTCCTCAATGACAAAAGGCGTCATATTATGTCAACTCTGACCCCGTCCCCCAACTACAACATGTTTCTCCTTCAGCAGATACAACAACTCCATCACAACAAGAGTTGGGTCTTCTTTTTGGTCCTTTATACGATGAATTTTTCAATGCGGGTACTTCATGTGTCAACAAGTCTTCTTCTCCCACCAACAATTCTACTCAACAAGACACACTACCTACAATGAATATCCACCCTACATCAGAACCATCAACTCTTACAAATGTTCATGCTGAGGAAAACTGATGTGTGCTAAAACACACATCATTTGTACCCCGGAAAACGCTAATAAACATACTAAAATACTAAAATATGGATAATTATCTTGCAAATATGTTTGTATGTGTTTTCATGTCTTACAGGTACAAAGGGTTGAAAAAGAAGCAAAAACGGTAATTTTCGAGTGACTTTTGATGATGTTTTTATGATTATCGAGGTTTAAACGAAGTCGTTAATATTCTACGATCACACCATTAGAAAGAGCATGAAATTACGAGTCCAACGGTACCGGCTTTTCTATCTTGAACCTTTTTATTTTGAACCTTTTTCATCCCTGTTTGAACCTTTAGTAATAATTGGCCTGGTCCTAAATAAAAAGGGGTTTTATATTAAATTTCATATAAAATAAATGAAGGTATGCTTGGCTCAGTTGGCATGTGCTGACTTGCTAAAATCACTTTTGAGAGGTCAGGGGTTCGAGTTGGGGTGAGGTTTATTACCTTATCCCACGTGGCACCATCTCATTGGTCCACATGGCAACCCGACCCGGCCCATGACCTGACCCGAACCGGCCCATGACCAGGCCCAAAACCCGACCTGACCCGGCCCAAAACCCGACCTGACCCAGCCCAAAACCTGACTGACCCGGACCATGACCGCCATTGACCACCATTGACCGGCGGTCCAACGGTGGTTGGCTGGCGGTGGTCCGACGGGTGTCTAGCGTAGTCTGGCAAGTGTCAACGAGCACGGTGACGGAATAGTGTCTATGCTACGTGGCACTACTCAGGTGGTGACACGTGGCATTCTAATGATTAGGTGTCAGGTGGCAGGTACGAGGTACTGTTTATCCGAGGTGGCAGGTACGAGGAGGTAGAGCATCCAATCAGAGCATGACACGTGTCATTCTGTGTGTGTCAGTCCGAGGTAGGCATGTGTCAGTCCGAGGTAATCATGTAGCAATAATGAGGCGGTTGGTAGATGATGAAATGACGAAAATGCCCCCCAGATCTAGTTATATGATTGGATAACCACTTGAATGGACGAAAATGCCCTTCCACACTTTGGGCTATATAATGACAGCAACTGATTTCATTGTGTAGTTAGTTTTTTAGTTTATTTTTTCAAAGAGTAGCATAGTTGTAGAGTAGGAGAAGAATAGATGGGTATCTTATTTTAGCTTATTATTGTAAAGCTTTTTAGCTTATTCTCAACTTATTGTATTGGCTTATTTTTATGAAGATGCTTTTTATTAAGGTTGGTTTTTTATTAAATGCTTATTATTTCTTATGCTTATTCTTCTACTCCCTTTTTCGATTTCCTTATTTCTAAATAAGCTCAAGCTATAGCTTTATTTTTTGGATCCGATCTGCTAAGTTTATATCGAATAACTCCTTTTTAAATTTTTTGGGGGGGGGGGGGGGGGGGGGTTTTTATTTTTTTTTAAAAAAAAAAATTTTTTTTTAACTAAATTTAAAAAATTATTGTATGTTATATATACATTGTATTACATTATTTTATTTTTAAATTTAAAAAAATTTTCTCTTATAATTTTTTTTTTTGGGGACATGGTGGGGTGTGTGGTTTAATAGCTTATTTCATCTAAGCTTTTTTTATATTCATGTTTGTTTAAAGCTTTTCAAGTAAGCTTATTTTCGATTGCTTATTTTTCTAGCTTATTGTTTTTAGATCTAATCCTTAAATTTACCCGTCTCTTGTTCACTTGATTGAACATCTTAGTTTCTGGTGGATTAGATCTAAAAATAATAAATCTTGTCTTTTTAGCTTATTTTCTAGCATAAAGTTTGTTGCTTTTTTTTAATTTTAACTTATTTTTCTTAGATCTAAATCCTTAATTATACCCGATCCGAGTTCACTTGATTGAACACCTTAGTTTCGGGTGGATTTAGATCTAAAGTTTTCATCTTTTATTAGCCTATTGTCTTTAGAATAATTAGTAGCTTATTATTATCTTGTTTACATAACTTTTGTTGTTTTAATGTTGATGAAATCGATCCAACACTTAGGCGAGGAGCTTATGGGTCTTATAAGCTTATTGTTTTATTAAAGTTTAAAGCTTTTTAGTTTTTAAGGCTATTTAGTATATAAAGTTTGTAACTTTATTAACCAATTAGTTATATAAACTAATAAAGTTTTAATCTTTAGTGTTTAATTAAGTTTATAAGATTGGGTGGTTTAAATTCGTCTTCATTTTCTTCAATCAGGTTATTCTTTCTTTTCCTTCTCTCTTATTAGTAGTTGTAGCTTAATATTTAGTTTAAAAATGTTTGCTTTGTTGATTAGTGTTAGCTTTATGTGTAGTGAGTAGATTTTTATATATGCTTGTTAAGTGTTAAATTATTTAGAGAATTAAATGTGATTAATAAAAAGAGGAAAATATTGATTAGTGATTTTTATATATTACTTAGATTAGTGTTTTGGTTATTCGAGCGGTCAAAAGCCGTAAGAATAACTAGGCATTAATTTAGTAATCGATATCTTAATAAAAGTTGTTTTCAATATAAGTCAACATTGTGAGAAAATAATTTGTTAGAAAGATATTGTTCACAATAAGACGTAGTAGTATGTTTTAATTCACACTTAAGATCTAATCAATACACTAACAACATATCTTTTATAATATATCGTTCTACTTTTAATTGCTTCATTTGCTATCTAGTTTTAATAGTTTATTTTTATTAATTTTTTAGTTTAAAACCAAAAACAAAAATATTTGATATTCAAGCATCAAACAAGCTACCTTCGTGGATTTTAAATTCATCTCTCGTCGGGATACGACATCCGGGAGATAAATTATTGTTTGTCCTCAACCAATTTTTATATCAAACGGGATACTCTCATACTATTACAATCTGGGTATTATAAATATTATACAAATCAATTTATATCGAAATCATTCTTTGGCTCCGCTGCCGGGGAGAGTTGTACGATCTACACGTGGTGTTTGAAGTTAGTGCCTTGAAGGAACTTTTTCTTCATAAAGTTTATTTCGAATATATAATATATATAAGAATATATATATAGTCTATATATATATAAATATATAGTATATATATATTTAAAAAATCCAAAAATATCTTTCAATTCTATTATATATATATATTATATATTAAATATTTTTCTTTATAAAAATCCAAAAGAAATATTTTTATTTTTATTTTTCTTTTATATATAAATATTAAAAATACCAAAAATATTTTTTATTTTTTTTATTATTAACTTTAAAAAAACCTATAAATATTCTTCTTTATCCTCTTATTACGTTTAATTCTTATCTTCTTTTCCCTCTTATCCGTTTAATTCTTCGACATGTCTTCGTATAACCATTTTGGTTGCTCGTGGTGTGGAGGTCCGTTTAATGGTGGAAACTGTCCGGGCTGTAGCAGTGTAGGATCCGAAAATGAGTTTGTCTATGACCCAAATCCTTATTCTTATAATGAAACACCCGATTTTTCTTACCCACCTCCACAGCCCCAGTTCGAGACATACTCGTGCGAGTTATGTGGGAACGATTCTCACTATGGTTATGATTGTCCGCCACGGTTCCCGCTTGTCTATGAGCAAGAACCGAGCTACAATCAAAACTTTAGTGATAATTATTATCCACAAAATTCACCGAGTTTTCCACAACAATATCTTTGCTGTGAAAACTGTGGGGGTCCTCATGAAAGTTTTCAATGTCAACCGATGAATCAAAACTATTTTGAGCCTAACTATTCCGGTTTTGACCAACCCCCGCAGTATTCCATAAACCATCAAGAAGACCTTAATCAGCAAAGGATAAGTGATGTACACAATGGATGGGATAAAATAGATGATTTACAGAGTGAACTTTTTCTAATGATACAATCATTTTGTGAAAAGTTTCTTCAACAAAAGCATACGGCTAGCACCGAACAATCAACTCTTCAAGAAAGTGAGTCCCAATAAATAGAGGACATAAGCAGATTATTTAGATAAATGATAAGTTTAAGTAATGACTTAGGGATTAAGATTATCGTAATGAGAAAATGATATTCGTTTTAAAAAGGGAATGTGAAAAATGATTGATGAGCTAAAGGTAAATTCAATGGAATGCGTATTGAGATTAATAAAAAGAAAGAGCTTCAGCAACTAGAGCAGGAGCGGCTAAACTAGTACCTATACTACCTGAGCCTTCCGACTTTTTCAATTATTTTTATGATGACGATGACGAGGAGAGTTCTATTCCTTTGAGATATATTATTTCTAAACTTCCTCCGTCTATTGCAATCACACCCATTTTACCGACTTTGGAGCCCGAGGACTCTCTCATCATGGGGAATGAGGAACTGAGCACTATTCCTAAAAAGGAATCGGACGAAGTAATAAAGTCTAGTGTTGAGGACTTTGTTTTCTCAAGTCCCAAGTGAGTCCCGAGGAAAGCACCCAGAGTGAACGAGATGCATTTTACCTTCGTGTGATGATTTCTCTCCCATTAACGTTTATAAGGAAAAATCTGGGACTTTCTCTAACCCTCTTTTCAATTCAAATTACGATTTTACCTCTAGTGATGACGAGTCACTATCCGATGAGGACATTCTGGAAGATAATGTTAAAATTTACTGAACCCTCTTTTCGAATTCGATGATGAATACATCTCTAGTGACGTAAATCCTCTTTTTGATGAGAGTTTCGAGAAATCGAGTGCAAGGATTCTTATGATTCCCACCTTGATGAGTCGACTTTCCTAGTCACACCTCTTTCCGATTCTAATGAGGATGAGTGTATCACTCCTAGTGACGACGTTGAGCTTTTACTTCAGCGTGATTCATCTACACCAATGATAAGTGTTGTTTCTATTCTCGAGGGGTTCATCGATGAACCGCCTCTCGAAGAGAATGATGATTTATTTGATTTGGAATCTAAAGAGAATGAATGGAAGAAGATTTTGTACGATGCTCCAATTGATGATTTGATGACCGAGGACAAAGTTTTCAACCCCGAGATTTGGGAGATAATTTTTTCTCTAACATATGTGAAATTACCCTTTGAGGATCGCCATTATCTTTCCCTCACATATGTTATCCGAATTTTTCTTCCTTATTTCACCTATCTGATGGAATCACCTTTTCTTCTCTTCTTGAAGACACCATTTTTGACCCTGACATTCCCGTTTTTAGTCTTGAGCCGGTGGTATCTCATCGGAATGGAACTTTCATGTGCTTTAATGTTTAGCTAAACATCTTGAATAAAAGTCCGGTTGAGATTTGCTCTTCCACATGTTTCGTCCCTAATATATCGATGATATGGGGAGAGTCAAGCTAGAGACTCGCATAAAAACAAGCGCTTCTTGAGAGGCAACCCGTGTCTTTTCTCCTTTCTATTTTATTAATAAATAAGTGTGTGATTTTTTAGCCCAAGTGTAGGGGCGTGCTTTTTTCTATGGTATGTGGTTCCGTTTTTGCAGGATTCCTTAAGATCATGAAGACCCGTGCTTGTTTTCAATCCTCCAATCGTCCGGTCTTCGATATTCTACTTATTTTGAAATCCTCAATCCTGATCATGTATATATATTGTGTTTCCCCTTTCACACTTGGAATTTTTTGCATTTGCCTTTTTCGTTCGTAAGTGTGTGGGTAAAACCTGATATTTTTTAACATTGAGGCCAATGTTCCATTCTAAGTGTGGGGGGATTTCTATCGAATGTGATCATACCTGTGCCTATTTGTGTTCCCACGCAACCCCGTTTTGACCAAAATTTTAAAATTTTATTGTTTTATTATGATATATAAAAAAATTAAATTGAAAAAATGATGAAAATATAAAAATATATAAATAAGTAGGCCCGTAGAATTAGGTAGCTTTTGACTTGACCGAGTTTTGAACTCTAGCTTTCCCCTTAGCTTTCAAGACTTAGCGTTTGCTTAACTTTAAAATTTTGCAAAGAACGAAAAATGATAGAGTTGAATAAAAGTTAGATGCTAAGCGTGGAGTAGTTAGATCTCTTTAGAGCTCATAGAGGTTAATTGTGGCTTTCTGCTCCCACCAGCTTAATAAACGTTATATAATTGTTGAATAAATAAAGTTGCTTTGGTTTTTGCGATTCTTAGTTTAGATCACTTCGTAGAGATTCTTTCTAGTGAAAGTAAGGTACACATCGAGGTTTTGTCAGTTTTGTGGGGGAAAAGACTCCTGGACCATGGTCGGCTCGCATACCGATATGGCAGTTGTTAAAAGACCACAAGACTTGAAATTTGGCTATAATAATAATTATGTAATTAACCGAAGCCGAAATAAGACCACTACCTCTTGTCGGCTCACAACCGATGTGGTAGTCGTTTAAAGGGTGGAGGTAATAATAATAATAAAAACTGTGGGCTGATAAAAGTTTACTGCCTCTTGCCGGCTTACAACCGATGTGGCAGTCTTCTAAATAAGGCACATAGTAATAATCCGAGACTGATAAAAGTTTGCTGCATCTTGCCAGCTCATAACCGATGTTGCAGCCTTTCAAAAGACGAGGATTCCACCTGGTCAAATAAACTCCTGGACCACCGTTCGCTCGCATACCGATGTGGCAGTTGTTTAAAGGACCGAGGTTTAATAATGTTGCAATAATAATAATAATAAAGCCAAATTTCGACTCCAGGGTTATCTAAATAAAGCCTCCGTCTCTGGACTCATAGTTGAGTTGTTTCGGATGAAATAAAAAGGATAACCCCTAAATCATGCGAAATTAGAACCTTAATGTGGACCTTATTCTCACCATATCGTCTCTTTAGGAAAGGATTTCAAACTAATTATGGTCTAAACCGGGTTTTATAAAAATAAGGCCATAAGTTATTTGTCACCAATAATAAAAATCAGAGGAAATTAGGAATAAGGGAGCGAAAAGTAGCTGCGTTTACACAATTAGCATTTATGAGTAGTGTTAGCATCTAATCTTATATTTAACTGTGATTTCGTTTTAAGCTTAGTTTGGGGATTGTGAAAATCAAGGATGACGAACTCCCGTTCTTAAAGCCTTTTAAATAATTTTATTTAATTTTTATCTTAGTTTTTATCTATTAATGAATAAGTGGTTAAAACGGGGGCGCTTTAGAAATAAATGATTTTTGAACCTTCTTAATGGACCTTTTCTGTTCTTGTTTGATTGTGAGGGGTCATAAGTTAAAAGGGGATTTAATTATTTATTTCCGGGCGTGTTTTATTTACATTGCGTGTGGGACCAGCAATGGCTTAGTGTGGGGGAATTTGATGTGCGCTAAAACACACATCATTTGTACCCCGGAAAATGCTAATAAACAGACTAAAACACTAAAATATGGATAATTATCTTGCAAATATGTTTGTATTGTGTTTTCATGTCTTACAGGTACAAAGGGTTGAAAACGAAGCAAAAACGGTAATTTTCGGCTGAGTTTCGATGACGTTTTTATGATTATCGAGGTTCAAACGAAGTCGTTAATATTCCACGATCACACCATTGGAAAGAGCACGAAATTACGAGTCCAACGGTACCGGCTTTTCTATCTTGAACCTTTTTATTTTGAACCTTTTTCATCCTTGTTTGAACCTTTAGTAATAATTGGCCTGGTCCTAAATAAAAATGGGTTTTATATTAAACTTCATATAAAATAAATGAAGGTATGCTTGGCTCAGTTGGCACGTACTGACTTGCTAAAATCACTTTTGAGAGATCAGGGGTTCGAGTTAGGGTGAGGTATATTACCTCATCCCACATGGCACCATCTCATTGGTCCACATGGCAACCCGACCCGGCCCATGACCCGACCCGAACCGGCCTATGACCCGGCCCCAAACCCGACCCGAACCGGCCCAAAACCCGACCTGACCCGGACCATGACCGCCGTTGACCACCGTTGACCAGCGGTCCGGTGGTGGTTGACCAGTGGTCTGGCGGTTGTTGACCGACGGTCCGACGGTGGTTGACTAGCGGTCCGGCAGGTGTCCAGCGGTGGTTCGCCACCGTTGACCGTCGTTGGCCGCCGCTGTTGACCGCCATTGACCACCGTTGACCGCCGCCGTTGACCGGTGGACCGGGGATGTATAACACCTCGTGTTTTAGGGTCATTTACGACGTCAATAAATTCACTATTTATTTTTAGTGTTTTACGCGGTTGCTTTTTATTCCAAGTATTAAGTTAAATCGCGTAAGCTAAAAATGGTCATTCAATGTAAACGGGCATCAAACAATTAAATGTTTACATCAAGCAAGTGTTAAGTAATTATTTTGAGGATAATTATTGATTTTGTTCATTGTATTTTTATTGATTGTGTAAATTGATTACATTTCGCGATAAAATACGTTTAGGTATTCCCGGAACCACCAAAATATTTCTACACTTCAACAAATACCCAAGTTTATACCCAATACCCAAAGTTTATAAAACTTTACCCATATGTATAAATATGGACGTCCCATATGTATAAATATGGACGTCCCATATATATATAGGGAGCAACCAAGACACTTAAATTCTAGTCTTACACTTTAATAAAAGAAACTACAAGATATACTTTCAATTATAATGCAAGTATTACTTCCACATTTTACTTCAAAGAATAGCCACACATTCCCCTCATTACTATGGATAATGTCCATTCTAGGGAACCAAATAGCACAAGTATTAATGAGCTAGCAATGTACAACTAGAGTTAGTAAAGACTAAATTAGTCATCCTCATTTTACTCACCCTTGTTTTCCTCTCTTTGTTTCCAACGACCAAAGACCGCCACCTTTGAAAGTCTTGGTCTTGATTCTAACTCTTTGACTACCTTTCATATATATATTACATGCATTTCTAAGAGATAACATACACACCCTTATATCACTTAAGAAAACCAACAAACTCTCCCTTTGTCTCCCTTAAAGGCCACGGCTCAAAACCAAGCACCACAACCGAACCCATAAAAAATTTTTCTACAACTTATACAAGCATACACATAACATATCTAAGACCTTCTAAGATGGTTTGAAGGTTTGGTTAAGCCTTTACAAGTGTTAAGCAAGACAAATGAAAGATTAAGGTTTAGGGTTTCAAGATATTTGCAATGCTAGGTTTTAGACTTTGTTGTTATCAAATTACATCACTCTAAGGTATATCTAAAACCCTTTATGTTCTTACATTACATTTTATGCATATTGAGTTCCTAATATAGTTAATCAACATCTAGGAGACTTTTGGAACATGTAAAATTTATTTTTACTTATGATTAAATTTTGTGTACACTTTAAATATGTTATGAGTTGGTAATCCATCATATTATAATGAATTATAAGTATGTAAAACATGTGAGGTTTATGCATAAAAAGTATATATAAACAAGTTACCTAAAAAGTATACTTAAGAAAGTTAATGAACAAATGAGTATGTAAACTTATGATTCTTGTGATTCTTGGACAATATATGGACAAATGATGGACTAGGGACCCTAAGTATGGAAGACATGTGAAAATGAGTGTTGTAATGGACTTGTAACAGAGTGGTTAAGCTAGAAAGTTACGAAAACAAGTTTTAAGATATTTTTATCAAGAATTTTATTAGGGTCTGTTTGAATTCGATTTTTAAGGTATACATTTTATATTCTTATAAAATACTACGTCTCATGAAGATTCCAAAAAGGTAAAAAACTCGAAAAACCGTTTTATAACGAAGGAGATACGGACATTACATGTTTACGAAATTAAGTTACTTTTATAAAAAATTATTTTATAAAAATACTGTTCATCAGGAACATTTTAGTTTTTGAAACATCATAAATAAATAGAACTTTTAATTATGAGAACGTGCTCGAAAAAATCGCTAAAAACGGACCTAAAACGAGTAAGATACGACGTTTCAAAGTTATCGAACATTATTTATAAAAGCTGAAAACCCGTAAATGCTTCAGCAGCTACTGAAACTGCGTTTTGAGGACCTTCGGTTCCGATTGAGCCGAAATGTAAAGTTAGAAAAGTTGTTCTCCGAAACGACATTTACTATAACCTGCCGATTTTTCATAATTTCGGGATAAAGTTTTGTAAACTAGACACTTTTCCTGACATGAATAGTATTGGTTCGTTTTTAAAATAAATTTTTGCGAAACATTTTAGAATCATTTATATAATATTTATACATGTCTTAAACTTTATAAATATTATTTTACAAGACAATAAAATATTTATTCTGATTATACGATACGACACTGGTATTTGTTTAACAAATATGATTTAAATATGATTTCATAAACACAATTAGATGGTGATGTAGCTATATAGAATTATATACAATATTAGTTAATCAATGTGCTTAGTACTTATACGGCCTATATTTAATTAGGTAGCATTCGGTCCTTACCGTGACGCATTTTCTGTTATATTCGGATTATCATTAACTCGAGGTGAGTTCATAGCCCCACGTTTTACATGATTTTGTTTTACAAGCTTTTTGGGTGAGAACATGTTTTGTTTTACAATAGGACGCAAGTAACTTTGAAATACTTACTGTTTTGGATATTGCATACCATGCAATACTTACTGTTTTGGATATTGTATACCATGCAATACTTACTGTTTTGGATATTGTACACCATGCAATACTTACTGTTTTAGATATTGTATACCATGCAATACTTACTGTTTTGAATATTGTATACCATGCAATACACTCTAAACAATTGCGGTCCTACACCCATACAATTTACAAACCTATGTATTCACCAACATTATTGTTGACGTTTTAAACATGTATTTCTCACAGGGATCAAAGTAGGTACAAGACAAGGGATACATTGTGGTCGGTATTTTGGAATCATATTGCATTAAAGATTTGGTTGCATGCAATTTTTGGAGGTACATTTATTATGAACTGGAATCTTTGATAATTTTAACAATGAACAAGTAAAGCTTCGGGCTTTGTAACAAACATTTTGCTAAATCCAATGTATCGGTTTTTAAACGACAACTTTTCAAAGTTGTTCTTGATATATCTTGTGTTGTATGATTAATGAAGTAAACTGCTCCCAAACCCATATTCCGCTCGACCCAATTTAGGGGTGTTTCATATTGGAAATCAGAGCCAAGGATATAAGAGAACCATGTCAACAGTTTTGCTGGACTATACCGTTTTCAAACCATGCTTCATACAAAGGGGGGTTTTCACGAGACAACACATACACTAGTTGTTGCATTAGTTGGTCTTATTAGATCTTACATTATCATATATACGTGTTTATATTATAGTACGTAACATAACTATAAGGGCTTACATAGATATTCAAAGATAGTTTTGCATTCTTTCGCATGACTCTTACAATTATATATAAGGGTTATTGTATATAAATAAATTAATTGGAACAATACTTTAGGTGAGGTAAGTACTATAAGCTCGTGGTCCTAAACGCTACTAAACTTAGAGCTAATCAATATGATATCTTACCATCATTCACTTTATGCCAGGAAGGCGCTAAATTCGATATTTACCATACATCATCTCACAACACTTTATTTTTTGGAGCACAACTAAGATAACTAATCTAATCTTATTACTCTTCTGATTTTGAAGATAATGCCTCCAAGGAAAGCACCCAGAACCAGAACCACACCAGCCACAACAACCAACACCACATCTGTCACTAATGCCCAGCTTCAGGCAATGATTGACCAAGGCGTTGCTGCCGCTTTGGCAACACGTGATGCTAACAGAAGCACGAATGGCGAAGACAACCATAATTCGGGAACGGGTGTCAGAAGGACTGAACGCGTTGCTCGAGAGTGCACTTACCAAGACTTCATGAAGTGCCAACCCCTATTTTTCAAAGGCACTGAAGGAGTTGTCAAATTAACCCAGTGGTTTGAACGGATGGAAACTGTGTTTCGCATAAGTAATTGCACTGTGGAAAACCAAATCAAGTTTTCCACATGTACTCTTCTTGGAGTTGCTCTAATGTGGTGGAACTCACACGTTAGGACTGTTGGTCACGACGTTGCATATGCAATGACTTGGACTGACCTGAAAAAGAAGATGACAGACAAGTACTGCCCGAGGAGCGAGATTAAGAAACTCGAGGTCGAGTTGTGGAATTTGAAAGTAAAAGGTACTGATGTACTAGGCTACAATCAACGTTTCTAGGAACTGGCATTGTTGTGTGTCAGGATGTTTTCAGATGATGTCAGATAAGTATTGAGAAATATATTGTGTATGCCCGACATGATTTCACGGAAGTGTTATGGCATCAAGGCCGAAAACAATGCAGGATGCTATTGAAATGGCAACTGAACTGATGGACAAAAAGATCAGCACTCTTGCTGAACGTCAAGCTGAGAATAAGAGGAAACTTGACAACAACAACCAAGCTCAACAACAATCTCCCAAGAGACAAAATGTGGCTCAAGCTTACGCCGCTGGGACTGGTGAAAGGAAGGAGTATGCTGGAACTCTTCCATTGTGCAACAGGTGCAAGCTGCACCACAATGGGCCATGTACTGTAAAGTGCGGGAATTGCAAGAAGATTGGCCACATGACCTGGGATTGTAGAAATCCTACTGCCGCTAGGAATCAAAGAACCCTCACTTGCTATGAATGTGGGAATCCAGGGCACTACAGGAGTGATTGCCCAGAGCTAAAGAACCAGAACCATGGAAACCAGGCTGAAGGTACTAGAGCACGTGGATTGGTGCATGCATTAGGAGGAGGAGAAGCCGATCAAGACCTTAACGACATGGAGGACGATATCAGTGCTTAGACTTTATTCCTTTAAGAATTCTCGTTGTATTTCCTCTTAAGTTTCCGTTGTGATTGTATGAATGATTTCAAATTATCTATCAAATCAATGTATTTTGTCAAGTTTACTTTAATTCTCTACTTATTTATATAAGCCACTCCCACAAATATCATGAAATCATGACGCTATTTTGACAAAATGAGCAATCATCGTTATCCCTCAAATTATACAGCCTGATCACTATTAAAATTCATAAGGACCATGCCATGCTGAGAGTAGTCACCTTAAAACTTCTTGTCAAGAAACAATTCTCTATTTATATCAAGTTTTGTGTGCGTATTCATAAAGTGTATTTATCACAAGGAACCAAACTAATAATCATAATAACTAGGTAAATTCTTACCCCTCTAAAAAAATGTTAAAACGGACGCGTTAAGCCGAAGGGAACGAATAAAGCCCACTAGAAGCCGAGTCTTGGTCGCAACAATAAATATTAAACCAACATCACTAATCTTAAACACTCAAGTTAAAGCAATATTAGAAGGGAAATGCAAACGAGTTGCCAAGCGTGGTAACGAAATTATCGAAAGACATAAATAAAAATAACAACTAAATTTATTACCACAACACGCGTTTATTATCTTAGAAATAAGATTACATAAGAACATAAAGGAAATACAAGTTTTATTACAACCCTCCCCTAACAATAATATCTATTTCTTCCAAAGGAGATCCACGCCGATTGCAAGAACGATGAGGGGCACGAGAATTGCTAGAATAAAGGCCAGATACTGAAATCCTTCTTCGTATGGGAAGTAGGCAAGATAAATGCCGAGTGCTATCGCATTCCCCCCCACCCCCCCCCCCCCCCCCCCCCCCCCCCCCCTCCCCCCCTCCCCCCCCCCCCCCCCCCCCCCCCCCCCCCCCCCCCCCCCCCCCCCCCGTCGCCATTTTTCCCCCCCCCCCGTCCAAAGCGTGATGATGTGCAACATTTTTAAGGATTGGATAAGAGAAAATGTAAGTGAAAGATTAAGTGTTGTATGGAGAAATGGAGGATAAAAATTTGGTATTTAAAGGGAGGAAGTAGCCGTTGGGGCTACTGTTCATAGCCGTTGGAGTTACTGTTCATATAAAAAAAATTAATACCCACACCTCTTCATCAACACTATTCCGGAAGACAACTCGAACTGAATTGCGGGACGCAATTCTCTTAACACGGGGAGACTATAACACCCCGTGTTTTAGGGTCATTTACGACGTCAATAAATTCACTATTTATTTTTAGTGTTTTACGCGGTTGCTTTTAATTCCAAGTATTAAGTTAAATCGCGTAAGCTAAAAATGGTCATTCAATGTAAACGGGCATCAAACAATTAAATGTTTACATCAAGCAAGTGTTAAGTAATTATTTTGAGGATAATTATTGACTTTGTTCATTGTATTTTTATTGGTTGCGTAAATTGATTACGTTTCGCGATAAAATACGTTTAGGTATTCCCGGAACCACCAAAACATTTCTACGCTTTAAAAAAAAAAAAAAAAAAAAAAAAAAAAAAAAAAATAAAACAAACAAATACCCAAGTTTATACCCAATACCCAAAGTTTATAAACCTTTACCCATATGTATAAATATGGACGTCCCATATATATATATAGGGAGCAACCAAGACACTTAAATTCAAGTCTTACACTTTAATAAAAGAAACTACAAGATATACTTTCAATTATAATGCAAGTATTACTTCCATTTCTCTTCAAAGTATTTAGCCAACACATTCCCTCATTTCCATGGGATAATGTCCATTCTAGGGAACCAAATAACACAAGTGTTAATGAGCTAGCAATGTACATCTAGAGTTAGTAAATACTAACTTAGTCGTCCTCATTTTACTCACCCTTGTTTTCCTCTCTTTTTTTCCAACGACCAAAGACCACCACCTTTGAAAGTCTTAGTCTTGATTCTAGCTCTTTGACTACCTTTCATATATATATTACATGCATTGCTAAGAGATAACATACACACCCTTATATCACTTAAGAAAACCAACAAACTCTCTTTTTGTCTCCCTTAAAGGCCACGGCTCAAAATCAAGCACCACAATCAACCCATACAAAATTTTCTACTACTTATACAAGCATACACACATCATATCTAAGACCTACTAAGATGGTTTGAAGTTTTGGTTAAGCCTTTACAAGTGTTAAGCAAGAAAAATAAAAGATTAGGGTTTATGGTTTCAAGATCTTGCAAGTTAGGGTTTATAATCTAAACAAGGGTTTAGATTGTGTTGGTTATCATATTACATCACTATAAGGTTATCTAAAACCCTTTATGTTTTTTACATTACATTTAATGTATATATGTAGTTGATAAAATAAATGCCTAAAAACATTAAATAATATTTTTTCACGATCTTACGTTTTGATAATACACAAAATATAAAAACGTTTCACGTAAAATTAAACGTAGACAAGTATTTAGTAGTAAATATTCATTTTCAAACTATATCATACCAAGGTATGAATAAAACAAATGCTTATGTATTTTATGATCAAGGAAACTTATAATAAAAGTTGTAAACTATCTATAAAATCACAAAACATTTTTACAATAAAAAAGAAATGTTTTCATTCAAATAAAACCATTTTTTGAATTTCAAATTTTCAGACCTAAAACGGCTAGAAATGGTCCAGTAAACACCTCCCTTGAATAGGACAAAAAGGGAGCGTCTGAATAAGGGGCGGCCCCCTTAATTTTAAGGGGGGGCGGCACCCTATTTAAGGGGCCGGCCATAGACCCCGCTCCTCCTTTTTG
This sequence comes from Tanacetum coccineum, assembly GCA_026074375.1. Classification (NCBI taxonomy): domain Eukaryota; kingdom Viridiplantae; phylum Streptophyta; class Magnoliopsida; order Asterales; family Asteraceae; genus Tanacetum; species Tanacetum coccineum. The sequence continues at coordinate 25,608 of BQNB010018058.1, forward strand.
TCCTATAAATACTGGACTATTCCCCAACATTTTTCTCACCTTTTGCACTCATTCTTTCTGCTCAAAACAGCCCACTTATCCTCTCTAAAATCCTTTGATCATTTAATCATAAAGCTTTGTTTCCAAGTGATCCAAGCTATATTCCTCAAGTGCAAGAGAAGAATACTTCCATCATCAAGTGAAGAAGTATTACACCTTAGTGTGCATAGCAATCTTGTTGCATTCATATCACATATTTGTAAATCAATTGTATATCTTGTAGTTGTGTGTAGTAGCTAGATCTTGGTGATCTTTGTAAGTATAGTTAGATCGTTGTGATCTTACCAAGTAGTGTTAGGTAGTTGTGATATAAGTAGTGTGGTGAAGTGAAGTCGTGAAGTTGTGAAGAAGTCGTGAAGTTTTAAAGAAGTCGTGAAGTTGTGAAGAAGTTGTGAAGTTGTGAAGAAGTCGTGAAGTTGTGAAGTCGTGAACAAGTCGTGAAGTTGTGTTGTGATAGATTGGTTCTAGCTAAGATTAGAACTCGACATTTAGCTTAGTGTCGTAAATTGATATAAGCAACGTTGTGTACGGTTTTCTCCGCCATAAGGGAGTTTGTTGACATAGTGAAGAAAACTCTCGAGTTTGGTGCTCGGGGAGTGGAGTAGGGCGAAGAGGTGCTTCGTTACCGAACCACTATAAATCCTCGCGTTGTGGTTTGATTGTTCTTACTCTTATCTCTTGTCTTACTTTATCATTTCATATATTTACATTGTTCATATTGTGCAAGCATTGAATTCACAAAAAGGTCGAATCTAAGTTTTACAAACATACATAAAACTTAAATTTAAAAAGCGGTAAACTATTCAACCCCCCTTCTAGTTTTCCACAATTGGTATCAAGAGCCACGTTAAACAAGATTTTTAAAATAAATTGTATTTTAAAACTTGAATCGATCTATGGAATCGGAAAAATATTTAGAAGGGCAATCTATGCAAAGACCACCACTATTTGAAAGTGATGGATTTATTTATTGGAAAAATAGATTCGAAACTTATGTGAAGTCAAAAGATCTAGATCTTTGGCATGTTATTACCGATGGTGATTTTCCTCCCATTCAATTTAATCCCGAAACTAAAAAGGATGAAATTGTATCTTTTCACAAACAAAATGATGATCTTAAAAAGAAACTTGCTAAAAATAATGAAGCCAAAATGGTAATTTATAATGCTTTACCACGTAAAGAATATGAAAGAATTTTTATGTGTCAAACCGCAAAGGAAATTTGGGATACTTTGTTAATCACTCATCAAGGTAATAATCAAGTCAAAGCAAATAAAATAGATCTTCTTGTTCAACAATATGAACAATTCATGATTCCGGAAGAGGAATCAATAGATAATGCTTTTGCTAAATTTAACACTATTATTACTAGTCTAAAAGCACTTGATGAAGGTTTTTCTAGCAAGAATTGTGTTAGGAAGTTTCTTAGGGCATTGCATCCTAAATGGCGCGCAAAAGTCACGGCAATTGAAGAATCAAAGAATCTAACAACTCTTTCACTTGACGAACTTATTGGAAATTTAAAAGTCTATGAAGAAGTAATCAAGAAAGACTCCGAAACCGTCAAAAACAAAAGAGAACAAAGTAGATCTATTGCCTTGAAAGCTAGAAAGGAATCTAGTGATGAAGATAGTTCAACCTCCGATAGTGAAGATGAAGAATACGCCATGGCCGTAAGAAACTTCAAGAAATTCTTCAAAAGACAAGGACGATTCGTAAAACAACCATATGAAGAAAGAAGATCATTCCAAAGAAATAAAGATGACAAAAATAAGACAAGTGAAAGAAAATGTTTCAAGTGTGGAGATCCAAATCATCTCATCGGAGAATGTCCGAAACAATTAAAATATCAAAATCAAAGGGCGTTCGTGGGAGGAGCTTGGAGTGATAGCGACGATGATGAAGAGGAGAAGACAAAGGACGAAAAGTGTCTTATGGCTAAAGATTCCAATGAGGTACTTTCCGAAACCGAATATTTTAGTGATGACCAATCATTACTAGACGAAAATGACTTAGATAATGAATATAGTAGACTATGCAAATTAAGACTAAAAGTCATGGCAAAAAATAAAACTCTAAAACAAGCTAAAATAGAATTAGAAAATAAAGTACTAGAACTAAAAAACAAATTATCTAGGTTAGAAAAAGGTAAGAAAATAATTGAAGAATGTAAATTATGTCAAGATCTTAAGCTTGAAAATGTGGTGCTTAGAAAAGAAATATCTAGGCTAGATAAATTTAATGATAGTAGTCACTCACTTAAGAAAATAATAAATTCTCAAAAGACTTCCGGAGATAAATCCGGATTAGGTTTTAATTTTACCAAAGGATCACCTAGCGAAACCAAACAAGTAAAGTTTGTAAAAGCTCAAGAAGTCGAGTCAAAAGAAAAATTGATGGAATCAAACCCAAACTCAAAACCAAAATTTATACTTATAAACAACACCAAAATCCCTATTGCAAGTGATGATGAGGTAAAATATTTTTACAAGCCTTCTTTAAAACCCGGAGTCGGATTTACTAAACCCACAATAAGGTCTAAAACACCACCTCCGAGAATGACTAATAATCCTCGTCCTCGGTCTAAAACACCTCAACCTAGGAGAGACCAAGGTAGACAAAACTATCCTAATCACATAATAAGGAACCATTCACATCCACTTAGTTTCACTCAATGTGGAAGTTGTTCACCATGTATGTGCCAAAACCAAATGCAAAACATATGCGGAAACAATAATCTCGGATACATGAAACGTTGGGGACCAAATGGCTAAGCCATCACAATCTTTGAAATGGTGTGTTATCTACAAACATTCTTTGTCTACGGACTAAAGATCGTCTCAACCTTTGAATTTTCGACATCTACAAACATTCCTTGTCTTCTGACAAATGGATTGAAGAGTTCATGATAGGATTCCCATGAATCCTTATCCTTTAAAGCTTTTCTACCTTGAAGACATTGAAAAAACTCATTTAAAGTCTAAGGTAGTCTTACATTCCAAATCTCGAGAATATTAGTTCAAAAAAGAAGATATTATGTGATCGCCATGATATATAAGTAATAATTTAGTCTTAAATATAATGATAGTCACTTAAGAATTATCATTTGTTGGGCCTTTCCTAGATTTAAAGAAACTAGTTCACATATGAAACTATTCTTTCTCATAGTCTATCGACATACTTTTATGAAATGGAAATCTTTTATGGCCACGTATAGCAAACTCGCGTAGATGAAGAAGAGTGAGCTAGTGGTTAAAAAAATAAACATATAAAGTAGGCTTAGTCTCGGCGAAATCATCGAACACTATTGGAAGAAACAAACTCCCTATCGAACCTCAGACATTCGTCTCGGCTATGTGTCTAACATCATCTACGTCTATCGGAATCGTCTTGTCGAAATTCTCAACATTCGTCCTATCATTTCATTATCTTTGTTATCCACTCTCGTCTCACTTCAAATCAAGTCAATTAATTTTTTTTCATCCAAAGAAATTAATTCTTCCTCTTCGCAAGAAGTTTTGTTTCTAAGTCATCTCTCTAATTGACGTCTTGATTATCTCATCCTAAATAATCCAAGAAATTTTTATTTAACGAAAAGTTAATAAAAATGTCAATAATCATACCTATCATTGAAACACAATGATAAGTATATCATATCTCGACTACTAATATATATTACTAATAGTAGACTTTAAATTAATTCAGCCAATAATCGAAAAACAATTTTTTTTGTTCAGGTGGCTGCCCCCTTAATTTTAAAGGGACCGGATTTGTAAAAAGGGTGGGCCCTTTAACAATTAAGGGGACCGACCTATCCAAAAATCCAAACAGCCTCATGTTGTCGAATTTTATACCAAACACATCACTCTCTCTATTCTCGCTCACTTCCAAATGATCTATTCTTTCATCAAGGAAAAGTTAGATTCAAATCTAATACTCCTCAAAGTAGGTTTGACAACTTAAATATTTCATCCGAAATATTCAAGTATCTTTAACATACAATCGCAAACGTTAAAGGTCATATCCGAAAATTCATATTCAATTCATTTAACAACATATGTTAAAACGCTTTTCCAAAAGCTAAAAGCTAACATCAACCATCGTGTGACAAAGATCTTACAAGTTTCTACATAAGTGATTCGTAGCTTCTCTTATATACATATCCTAAGACTAAGTACTTTCACTTTTGTTAGTCTTCTCATCCCCTTAGGAATGTCACGATGTTTTATCACCATGAGGATCAAACTTGCCCATCGATCTTAGGATAGAAAACTAATCAAAATCTACCAAAAAGTTCGTAAACGTGTCATTATCTATTTAATAGTCTTGTTACTATTAAATATATTTTGATAAATCTTGACAACTTAATTATTTCATCTGAAATATTTAAGTATCTTTAATTAGTAAAATGGAAATTAAAATGTCACTGTTTATTTATATCAAACTTGTTTCACAAAAAACCTTAATCATGCCTCTATTATTAAATAGATGGTTAATATTTTCCGTCCACCTTTTCCGCTACTACCTTTAAGATAACCTCATACCTCGTCGTGTGATTGTTCTATGAACATTCACAATACTCGAGAAAAGCTACATAACTTCGTGGATGAAGTTCGTTGTATGCTAACCATCATTCGTCTTGACATTGTTAAGCTTATCGCTTACGTCTTTATTCCTCTTCATTTTTCCCTTTTATTTCAAAATTTATGTCCGGATAAGCACGAACTAAAAGGGAAGGGAAAATACTCTCAAGAACTCACATCGGTGATTCTTATGCACCAAAAACCACATCAAAATCCTTCACCATAACCCTCAAAATCAAAACATCAAATCATCCAATTATCCAAAATACGCTAGGGGCAATCACTAACAAGTCAATCGACAACATCTATTGTGATAAAAATGCCGAAAGCAACCGCCGTCGATCTCTCTTACTAAATCATACATCTCTAAAGTATCTTAAAATTCCCGGCTTCCCTCTCACTCTCGCCCAATCTATTTTCTCTAAATCCTTCTCACAACTAGGAGTACATGAAAATATATTTTAATACATTGTTGAGATATGCTAAAAAGATTTTTTTTCATGAATAAAGACCTCTAACTTGTTGTCAAAGTATATAATCTAATATATATTTTCGACATTTTTGATTGAATCAAGGAGTACTTGAACTATTTCTTAGGTTTTACATTTATTAGAGTCAAAATAATTCTTACTCCACATTCGTTGCATTTAGGCACACACTAGGATTTCAACATAAATTTCATTTGATGATATTGAAACCTATTTTCCAATTAACATATCTTTCTATTATACACACCTAATACATTGTCTTCATATTGATATGTTCCTTCAATTGCTTTCTTGGATGATCCTCAATTACAAATATAGATTATTGATTGCTACTTGCTATATGAAATGATTTTGTTCTTAGTATAAACTAGGCCTTTGCATACTCACTTAGTAAAAGCCATAATTTTACAACAACACTAATTAAACTTGTGAAAACTCGTATGTGTTGCTCATCTTAGGTCTTAGTATTATTTCACACATGTTTGTTTGCCAAACATTATGTGAAATAGTTCTAATTTATACTTGTTCAAACTAGGTATTTGCATGATTACTTGCTAAATGCTATTGTCATAGAAAGATGGACTTGCTAGAAATTAACCACCAAAACAGAAACCCTCATACAAAATTTTGAGAAAAATCAAATTTTGGGAAATCTGGGAAATCCCAGTAGGCGGCCCCCTTAATTTAAAGGGGACCGACCCTTAATTAAGGGAACCGGCCTAGGCAAACATGAGGAAAACAATATTTTTCTCTTTTTTTTATCCAAACACCCTCTAGACTTAGCTACTGTTTCCCTAAATTCACAAACTTTTTCTGATTGTAATCCTTGAATGTTTTCATGATTGTCCTAAATATTAAACCTTTCCTCCACTATAAATACATCCTCATTCATCATCATCACAATCATCCCCACCAATGACATCTCCTAACAAACCCACATCCAAACCATCAAGGGTTGCCAAAATGAGTGTGAAACCCATTTGGAGGAAGAAACAAATCCAAATCCTCAAGAGTAGCAAAGATAAGTGTAAGACCACCCTCTCAAGAGATCAATCATTCTACTCAAGCTAACCATAACTCAATTCCATTTAGTGACATTTGTGTCATAAATGAGAAAGAACTCCCTATAGACCACAAGTTGTTAATCCACCTCCACTCACACAAACCAATCCACATGTTGCTAGTATGATTCATACTCAAACTCAAGGTGATAACCAAACTCAACTTACTCCAACTCCATCTCCAAGTAGGGAAAGACTTGTTGATGAAACTAATCAACTTTAAATACCTTATCAAGTCTTATAGCCATGCATCTTACACAACAAAACATATCACCCTTATCACCTTACTCACCAAACCTTCCTCACACCATCAATTTACAACAAGTTGACACCCATGTTGGCTATAGTCCTTGTTGCTGATTTACCTAAAAAGATTGAGTATCTCCTTACTAGGCCACAACCTCCACCTTAAGTCTAACGTGACTACCCTCCAACAACCACCTCCTCTTTAAACAATCCATCAACAACCAACTAATCACTTCTTATGCCTCATTTTCTTGCTTTCAAATAATAGTCCAAAATTTTTTTGTGTCGCAAGCAAGTATAGAGTTCTTTTATGGTAACTTAGGACCTTTTCTAGTTTAATTTATGTTTCGATATGCTTCTAAGCATATTATTTGATATATGCATGAGTGTGTTTTACACACAATCTCTTAACAATAAAGATCTTTTGGTCTAATTAATGATTAATTGATTTTATGGCAAATTATAATACAAAATATTGCTATATTTTTCCTTCTAAATTGCTACATGTTAGAATATATTGGTCTTGTGCTTCTAACTCGTTTTTGTAGCCAAGAAATCATAGCTCGATTCTTTGGTGCCCTCGAACGAGGGGGAGCACACATCAAGGGGGGCATTTATTCCGTCGATTTAACTAACAATTCTCGACGATGTCTTTTTGATTCTATAAAAAGGGGGAGAAATGACATGAAACTCACTAAGTACTTGTTTAAAAATAATTTTACATTTAATGAGTTTAAATTTTATAATCATCAAAAAGGGGGAGATTGTTGATAAAAATATAATGCCTAAAAACATTACTAATATTTTTTCACATCTTTACGTTTTGATAATCACAAAATATAAAAACGTTCATCGTAAAATTAAACGTAAACAAGTAATTATAAGTAAATTCTCATTTCAACAAAATACACACATACTTATAGTTAGAGCTATTGACTCAGTTTTTTTTTAAACCTAGAATAGTATCTAGTATTTTTTATAATTTTCTTAAATTTTAGATTAAGGTTGGTATTTTTAATTAGGTTTTTAGATTATTAAGTTTAAAAAAGTATTTAAAATTAGATAAAAAAGTCCCAAAAAAATATTTTTCTGTCTTTAATATTATTTTAAGTCATTTAGTTTAAGAAATATGCATTTTGAGTTTTTTAGAATGTTTAAATGTCATTTTTAATAATTAGTTAGTTTTATTTCTTAATTGAATTAAATATTGTTTAGGTTTTTAAATTGCTTTAAATTTTCTTTAGCATGCTTTAATGGTGTTTTCCCTATGCTTTTTTAGATTAGAATCCAAAAATCAAAATAGGGGATATTCAAGCACTCGAACCCACGAACCGAAACAAGGTTTTCAATTCACACTTCGTCGGGACACGACATCCGGGAGATAAAATATTGTTTGTCCTCAAGTAATTTTTATATCAAACGGGATACTCTCTATACTATTACTATTTGGTATTTGGGATATATATATATATATATATATATATATATATATATATATATATTATATATATATATATTACTAGATATATATATATATTGATAAAAATATACAATGCCATAAAACATTACTAAATATTTTTTTCACATCTTACGTTTTTGATAATCACAAAATATAAAAACGTTCAACGTAAAATTAAACGTAAACAAGTAATGAGTAGTAAATTCTCATTTCAATAAATACACCACTTAAAGGTATGAATAAATAAATGCTTAATGCATTTTATGATCAAAGGAAATTTTTATTCAACCTCACACTTTTATAAAATGTTGTAAACATTTTATAAACATCATAAAACATTTTCTACAATTAAAAGAAATGTTTTATTCAAAATAAATATTTTGAAATTCAAATTTTCGGACATAAAACGGCTAGAAAAGTTCCAGAAAATTCCCCCTACACAAAAGACAAACTGGGGAAGCCCTAGTCTTGGGCAGCCCCCTTAAATACACGGTCGACCCCCTTAAAATTTAGGGGACCGCCCCAGGTAGACGCTCCCCCAGTTTGTCTTATAAATACTAAATACCGGACTTACCGCACATTTTCTCACACTTTTGCACTCATATCTTTCTGTTTCTAAAACACGCCCACACAAGCACCATCAAAATCCTTTGATCATTTAATCATAAAGCTTTGTTTCCAAGTGATCCAAGCTCAATTCCTCAAGTGTAAGAGAAGAATACTTCCATCCTCAAGTGAAGAAGTATTACACTTTTGTGTGTTGTTGCAATCTTATTGCATCCATATGATAACTTGTAAATCTTTTGTATATCTTGTATTATGTATAGTAGCTAGATCTTGGCGATCTTTGTAAGTATAGTTAGATTGTGGTGATCTTACCAAGTAGTGCTAGATAGTTGAGATATAAGTAGTGTGGTGAAGTGACGTCACAAAGTTGTGAAGAAGTCTTGAAGTTGTGAAGAAGTCGTGAAGTTGTGAAGTTGTGAAGTAGTGAACAAGTCGTGAAGTTGTGTTGTGATAGATTGGTTCTAGCTAAGATTAGAACTCGACATTTAGCTTTGTGTCAAAAATCGGTAAGCAACGTGTGTTACAGGTTTTCTTCGCCAAAAGGAGTTGTTGACATAGTGAAGAAAACTCTCGAGTTAGGTGCTCGGGGAGTGGAGTAGGGCAAAGAGGTGCTTCGTTACCGAACCACTATAAATCCTCGCGTTGTGGTTTGATTGTTCTTACTCTTATCTATTGTCTTACTTTATCATTTCATATACTTATATTGTTCATATTGTGCAAGAATTGAATTCACAAAAAGTCAAATCTAAGTTTTACAAACAAACATAAACCTTAAATTAAAAAGCAGTAAACTATTCAACCCCCCTTCTAGTTGTCCACAATATATATTATATATAGTCTATAATATTCGAATCAGTGACCTTGGTATCAACGAGTACGTTCTTGATTAATTGGTAAAGACTTGGTTATTGGACTACTAGTATGTGAATTGCCATTATGCAGTAAGTGGGTAAAGTCTCTATAAGCTAGGGTTTAACAAGATCACCATTGCTTTAATCCCTAAGATAGATTATAATCAGCAAATAAGGATGCTTTATGCGGATGCGTTTAATTGGGACAGAATTCTACGTGTCTAGGTCTTAGGAAGAAGTAACGCCTAAGTCTTAAGAATGATATGCCACCTCGAGATAAGTAATCATTGCACTAATAAACAAACCAACATTATGATTGGATTAATAATGGTTAATACAGTTTTCTTATATTTGGCTAGACCGCTCTTTTATATTTTGTTAATTTGTCTGCGTGTGTTTTAGTGTCTTGAATTGGTTTTAGTCACCACTAAACCCGTGCCAGTCTCTCAGGCTGAAAACCCCCCTTATCCATTAGATTTAGGATTAACATAGGTTTAGCATAGATTAGACTAACTTAGATTAGAAAAACCAAAGTAGTAATAAATTGAAAGTGTTCCTCGCTCTTAGTGATCGACACCCTACTTACCGGCGAAAACCCCTATACCGACCAGGGTAATATCACAGCACACCCGTTAAAGTGTTGTTTTTGGTTAAGTCGAAAAAATGTAAATTTAAAAACTTGAATCATAAAATTAACACCACATGACGACATATCAAGTTTTTGGCGCCGTTGCCGGGGAGTGAGAATTATTTTTTATTTTTATTTGATATTTTGGTTTTTAGCGTTAGATTAGATTAGATCTAACCTTTAGGATTAGTGTAGTTTAGAATAGTTTATATTCTTGTGTGTTTGCTAATTGTGTTTATGTAACACGGCGTATTCAGTTTACTGAATACGACATATAAGTTATTTGACGGTTTTCTGCCCTAGTAAGTTTCTTACAGGATGGACGACCCGAACATTACTATGGAAGAATACATTAGGCTCGAGAAAGAAAAAGCTTAAAAACGTGGGAAAGTGTTTAACTGGGAAACTGCTAAGTATGGTAAGATCTAGTATGATGAAGAAGCTTTTGACCTCAAATCCGTTAAAACTGAATTCCCAACTATTATCTTCAATGATAATTTGACATCAAATGAAACACCTTTTTGTGAACCCACGGTAAGTTCTCTTAACAATGAAATTGACTTTAGAATATCGTTTGACAAATCCGACGATGAAGATTACATAGTAGTTTTTGACAAAAACTCGTTTTCTTATAAAACAATTTCTACTAGTGATTTGAAAACAGATTCAAAAAATGATAATGAAAAAGTCAATAATCCTTTGTTTCCATCACCCGAGCCTACAGTCAGTTGTATTGATGATTTAGACTTCTCTAAAGATTTTGAGAATGAATTTCCAGCCATTGTTTACAATGACGCTCTTACATCTAAATCAGATTTCTCAACTGAACCCACTTTATGCCCTCAACATATCAATGAATTTGATTTAAAAGATGAAACATCATTGTCCGAATATGATGAAGTGGAACAAAACATTTTGTACTTTAATGATCTATTCTCTTTCAACATAATTTATCCTGATGATCTAAAATCGGATAAAAGCAATGATGATAATAAAATCGATATGATACAATCTTCGGGGGGTAATGAGAATACACAAGGGTCAAATAAACTTCTTAAGGAAAGTTACCATAAAATCAATAAATTTTTCAAAATAAAAAGTTTTGTCATGGAATTAAATGTAAATATCATGGCTTAGACTTATCTTGTCAACGAGATGCTATTCAATCTTATTAAGAATTTGTATGTGCCGTTTGGCATTCCGTTCGACCCTAAACGGTATTATAAGGATGGTGATTGTACAAGAATGTTGCAGAGGCCAAGGTACATTTTCTTTACTTTGTTAAATTTAAGAAAATTGGTCTCCAAGAACGGATACGGCATATTAGGTTAAAACCAAACGACGTATCTACTTTTTTTAACTAGTTTTGTCTAAGTCAACAAATTTGCCTAATGCGGCATATTGAACGAACACCAATACGGCGTATCGAGTCTGGGTATAAAAACCCAATGATATTCCAGATTGTGTTTTACCACACTTTTTTGTTGATCCCTGTTGGAAACACAAAAAGTGTCGGTCACTTCCAAGTTATAATAGGTCATAGCTCGTAGATTGTGTCACGCTAAGTATAGAAGCTAATACGGCCCAAGGCCCATGGGAAGCCTATCATAGCCCATGGGCCGGCCATGATGTAACTATATAAGCCCTCTCCTAGCCTTGGAGAGGGGTTGGTTGTTTCATTTCTTCCACAATTTCTACATAGTAATAATATCATTCATTCCATATACTTTCTCTCACTAAACATCACAACCCACATCTCTCTCTTGTTCTTGGTTTAGATCATAAGATTACATGTTTCTACAATTGGTATCAAGAGCCATGAAGTGGTGTGTTTAGTCTTTGTGTTTATCTTGTGATTTGTGTTCAAAATCTTTATAAAGAACAAAATTTTTGATTCAAATTTTTTGGTGTAAAAACCTTAAAGTTTTCATTTTTATTGTTCCTATAGGGTTAGTAACACTAGTTGTACAAGAATTTTTGATAAAAACCATTCAAAAATGTGTCTTTTTGAGTTTTGAAAATTTGAGTTTCGTAGTAGTTAGAACCGAACGAGCACAACTGAACTTAAGACTGAGCTTCTCAACAAAAAGGATGTTGTTGATAAAGAAATTTACGATAAAATTTGTAAGAGGTTTACAACACTTGAAAAACATTGCATCACTTTGGAAGCTGATTCTCAACTTAATCAAGAAAATTTTCAACAGAAAAACAGTGTTTTGTCAGTTGGAACCGAAACGAGTGATCACAGGTAGAACCGAACGAGTTAATCGAAACTAGAACCGAACGAGGTTTACTCAAGCGGAGCAGGAACTAGTGAATTTGTTAACAACCGAACTAAGATAACCGAAACTAGATAACCGAACAAGCAGAGCCGAACCAGCTGAACCGATCTAGGCAATTTCTTTGTCACTAAAAAAAAAAAAAAAAAAAAAAAAAAAAGAAAAAAAAAAAAAAAAAAAAAAAAGAAAAAAAAATAAAAAAAAAAAAAAAGAAAAAACAGAAGAAAATTAAAATGAAATAATAAAAAAAAGAAAAAAAATGGGTTTTTTTATTTTATATATTAAAATTTTTTATTTATATAATAATATATATAATAAATTATATATTATATATAAAAACAGAAAAATAAAAAAATAATATTAGAAAAAAATAAAAAAAAAAAAAAAAAAAGAGAAAAAAGAAAGAAAAAAAAAAAGAACTATTCAATCCATTAAGACACACTAACTCAATTTCTAAAGTAACGGTTATTTTATTTGACTTGTAAAAATCCGTGAAACATTAACTTGTTTTCTCAGTTTTGTCGAGAATTGTAAAATCCCGTGTAGTTTCATTTCAAGACTCAACAATCACATAACCAAACACAATTTCTTTCTACCATCGATCGATCAATTTGTAATCTTTTTGATACCACAATGACGACTCTTGCAGAATAGTCACTATCTTTCAAGAGGAGACAACTAACCACATGCTTGGAAAAAACACTTGTATGATCTTGGAAGAGACCGACTGGAATCGTATAGGTGAATATGACCACATGGAAGAATGATTTTTGCCTCGGTTGAAAAAGGACCACTAGTTTGGCCCTCAATCACTGTGGAAGGAGCAACAAGGCTTAAGGAATATATTGAACTGATCCCGCCTGAATCATTCAAGCTGATTGGATATTAAAAGAAATAAACATCATTCCTCCCAAGGCCTTCCAACTGAAATTTATGCTCTTGTATCAACATCGTGTAGCAAACGATCTTGGGAGAAGATTAAACTGCTAATCAAGAACGCCATTAACAAAACAAGAGCGAGAAAGCGGAGCTGTAATGATTGAATTCGATAAGATTCACTTACTAGAAAGGAGAGTCGTTACAGTGAGTACCACATTGATTCACTCTGTTACTCAATGATATGAACATCTACAAGATGCCATTGGAGCAATTTCAAGTTAACACCAAGTTTTAAACACTCTTCCTGATGAATGGAGCAAATTTGTTACTGATGTTAAATTGGTCAAAGACTTGCATACTACCAATGTTGATCAGCTTTACGCTTACCTGCAACAACACAAAAGACATGCAAATGAAGTTCGTTTGATGCATGAACGTAACTCCGATCCTCTTGCTTTAGTTGCATCTCACCAATTACCTCCGTCAACTTATCAATCTCATCTACACACTCTCCCGAACTCTCAACTTCAACATCATGTTTCACCATATCCGTCTTCACAGTTTGTAACACCTTATCAGACTCAACAATTCACAACCAGTCAATCAACACCTCTTTCAATCACTTATCCATCAAATGAGTACCAATCCTCAGTTTACCACAACGTTTATTCTCCACAATCATCCATCCCACAATTGGAATATGCTCCCACAACTTACCAACATCAACAATCTGAATTTTCCCAACCAGACTCCGGTCTAATTATTCCAGTGTTCCAGAAAAGGGATAATCCAATTGATGCGATCAGATACATATGTCATTTCTTAACTGTTGTTGTCCACCATCCCGGTATCCTACTACCAACAATCACTAAGGACGTCATCAAACCCTCCGTCAAACAAGCTACCATCTATCTGAAAAGTAACTGTGCAACCTGTTCAGGGAACAACTACTTTATGCATGCTGGAACAACGAGAAAATACACTCCTGGAGCAAGTGACAATACTGGGAAAACAACGACGGTCATCTGTTACAACTTGCAAAGGGGAGGGTTCATATGTTCCAAGCATAGTGTATTGATGCCCAAAAGAAAAGGGATGAAACATGGTTCAATGATAAAGTTGTTTGCGGTTCAGGCTCAACAAGTGGTCAAGTTTTTAACAAGAAAAATAGCATTTTTGGCAGATCCAGGACTTCCTGACACTCAAACCTCTTAGACTGTCATTACCCACAATGCTGCTTATCAAGCCGATGATCTGGATGCCTATGACTCTGATTGTGATGATCTTAACTCAGCCAAGATTATTGCTCTCAATGGCGAATCTTTTCATGGAATGCTCAGATGCACTCACTGATGTACACAATCCGGATAATCTGTCCTATGATTAATCAATCAAAGTGACAGATAATGAAATCTTCTGAACAGGTATAATGATGTGCATTATCAGTTAGAATTAGAAATAGACCAGTGATAGCAATATCATTCCTTATTCTCAGTATCTGAGTGAAACACAACAGGAAACTGTCCAGAATTCTAACTCTTCTGCTCAACAAAAATGCCCGATATTATCTATGTTTAAAACAATTAATACCTCCAGTGATGCACTCACCAATGTTAATCTGGAATATATAAGCGCCAATAAAGCGTTGATTACTACCGACTTGACAATATAAAAGAAGAGTTAAAAGAATTTGAAAGAAACTGCAAAATGTTAAGAACATTTTTTCAGGATCAAATAACAGTATGCCAAGAATGAACGTCTTAAGAAAACTCTTTTGGAACAAGTGCAAGAAAATATTCTTTAAGGATAACAGTTCTGATCTCAAAAAGTGATTAAAATGGAAGAAAACAAAAGATTATACAGAAATTGCTTTAGAAAAGAAAATTAAGCAACTTGATAATATCATTTTCAAAAGAGGTCAATCTGCGCAAACGTTGTTCATATGATGACTAAATCTAAAATTTGTTATGATCATTTCACAAAACAAGCTATCGGTTTTGAAAACCTTTCTATCAAAGAAAGTTCGAGAGTCCACAGCCAAAACGTGTATGACGGGAATTGTCCATTCTTAAAATGGATACTATTGTGATACCCGATTCTGAAGAGACGATTATGCGGTGTGAGAGAGTCCTCAAAAATTCTTTTGAAAGAACAAGACCCATGGATATAAAATGGAAGTAAACCTCTAAACCCATTAATTAATGCTGTTCTTAATAACGATTACACCCAGACGATTTGATTCAAGACAATCTGATTATACGTGTAACAGGCCTATTGGAGAAGCGACTTTGGTCCCACCTTTAGACCCATCTCCTTCTTCCACAACCAACAAAGTTGAGGTTCCAAAAGAATTTCCTAAAGTGAGTATGGTGAATACTAGCTTGAAAGAGCTTAAACGCCATCTTGCTGGCTTTGATCAGGTTGTCAAAGAAAGAACCACTGCCACAGCTATCACTGAGGGGCACCGTGGAGGGTTTGAACGTACATAGCTTGTTTTCGAGATGAAATTGATTCCGGTTTATAAAAGAATTAAAAAGATATCTTTCAGTAACTTCATCGGATAAGCTTGGTTGAATGAATTTGCCGATGTCCAAAATGGTCTGTTATATTCAATGGATGACAGCTGTCGAAAACATCGCTTGGAGTCCAAACTTCTGAAGTTAAAAGAATCAAGTTTTGAGTGAAAATGAACGACTCTTGGCACAAGCCATTGATCATGATATTGTAAAAACTGTTGTGAATTTGTTTGTGAATGATGGTTGTGAAACTGTGAATGAATGTCAAAAGTGTCTCGAACTCAAGACTGAGCTTCTCAACAAAAAGGATGTTGTTGATAAAGAAACTTACGATAAACTTTTAAGATTTTACAACTCTTGTGAAAAACTTGCATCACGGGAAGCTGAATTCTCAACTTAATCAAACCGCGAAAGAAATTTTTCAATAGAAAAACAGTGTTTTAGATCAAAATGCTCCAAGTTTTACTCAGTTGTTTAAATTAAGTGAATTGAGAGCTGAGTCTCAAGAGAATGACACAGTCATTGTCAAGTTGAAAGAGCAAATTAAGTCCTTAAAAGGAAATGTGGATGATAGTAAAGTCAAAATGGACATGGATGAAATTGAGACTCTTAACATTGAATTGGAACATAGAGTGACAAAACTTGTTGCTGAGAGTGAGCATTTGAAACATACTTATAAGCAACTTTATGACTTGATTAAACCAAAACGTGTTCAATCAAAAGAACAATGTGATGCTTTAATCAAACAAGTCAATATAAAATCTGGGAAAATATTTTATGATTTCAATGCAAAACGTTCAGAATAAGGTTTTGGTCCTAGCAGCCCTAAAAATGATTAAGGAAACTTCAAGGAAAAGCCTTTAGATAAGAAAAAAGGGCTATTTAAGACCCACTCTGTTGATCCAAAAGTGTTTAAGGATAATGTGGAACCAATCATGCCCAAATTGTTGAATAAAAGGACTGCTCACTCCTCATATATTAAGCACACTCAGGAAGAAGCTTTCGTCCTTAGGGATATAGTCGAACATGTAAAAGCGAATTATCCTCAAGATTCACTTAAGTCTGCCTTTAGGTATACTAAAGTACATTCAGAATGCTTTCACACATAAGTAAGACTTGCCCTAGCATCAACAATTTTGATCCTCAATTAGTTGCGGTCACACCGAGGAAAAAGGACAAGAAAGTTAGGTTTGCCGAATCACTCACATCCACAGAAAACACAAAAACAGACTCGACTTCAAACATAGTTTCTAACAAGCGTGTGTTGCATTCTACAGGAGTAAGACTTTCTACTAGTGCTAGCGGATCACAGCCTTCAGGCAATACCAGGAATGATAAGATTCAGCAAACACCAAGTAGTAATTCGAAGAATAATTAGAAGCTCACCAAGGAACTTAAATCTAGTTTCAATAAAAAGAATGGTACTGTTAAAAGTTAATGGATCTGCATCTGTTGCATAATTCTAAGAACACATGATAATTTCTTGATTATGTCTGTAATTAACAGGGAGATTGCAATGCCTTCTGATAATTTGTGTATTTTTAATTTTATGAATGATGTGAAATTCCGTGCTAAACCTAAGAAGAAAAAATCTAAGAAAGAGATTTGGAAACCAACAGGAAAAGTGTTCACTAACATGGGATATATTTGGAGAATAAGAAACCAATAATGAAGTGCCCTTTAACTAGGATTACCACTACTAATGAAGTGCCTTCTAGGAAACCAATAGTTCTAGAATCTGAATCACCCAAACCTGTGGTTAATTTGGTATATTCAAGGAAACCTAGGAAGAATAAGAATACTGAGTCCGTTAGCAAAACTGAGGTTATAAAAACAATATCTGCTAACAAACAGGAACCCAGTAAATCCTGGGGATCCACAAAAACCAATGTTCCATCTACTTCTCTTAATGAATGCAGGTTGTCCAAATCGTCCTCTGGTATTTGGACTCCGGTTGCTCGAAGCACATGACCGGAGATCGCTCTCAGCTCACCAATTTCATCAGTAAATTCTTGGGTACAGTTAAATTCGGAAATGATCAAGTTGCAAAGATAATGGGTTATGGAGACTATCAGATTGGGAATGTTACTATTTCAAGGGTTTATTACGTTGAAGGACTTGGGCATAATCTATTTTCTGTGGGACAATTCTGTGATTCCAATCTCGAAGTGGCTTTTCGTCAACACACATGCTTCATTCGCAATCTAGAAGGTGTTGATTTATTGACGGGATCTCGAGGGGATAATCTTTATACACTCTCACTTGGGAATATGATGGCGTCCTCTCCCATTTGTCTATTGTCAAAGGCTTCTAAAACCAAGTCTTGGTTATGGCATCGTCGTCTATCTCACTTGAACTTTGGTGCTATTAATCATCTTGCAAGACATGGACTTGTCCGAGGTCTCCCTAAGCTCAAGTTTGAAAAGGATCACTTATGTTCTGCATGTGCATTAGGCAAAAGTTCGAAGAAACCCCACAAACCCAAATCTGAGGACACCAATCAAGAAAAACTCTATCTGTTGCATATAGATCTGTGTGGGCCAATGCGTGTTACGAGTGTCAATGGAAAGAAGTACATCCTTGTTATTGTCGACGACTACTCTCGATTTACATGGGTAAAATGTTTGTGATCAAAAGATGAAGCTCCAGCTTTTATTATCAATTTTTTGAAGATGATCCAAGTACGGCTTAAGGAAACCGTCCATCGCATCAGAACAGATAATGGAACTGAGTTTGTTAATCAGACATTACGTGAATATTATGAGAAGGTTGGCATCTCTCAAGAAACATCAGTTGCACGCTCTCCATAGCAAAATGGTGTTGAAAGACGAAATCGTACGCTAATTGAAGCAGTCTGCACTATGTTAATTTATGCAAAAGCTCCTTTATTTCTATGGGCCGAAGCGGTTGCCACAACCTGTTATACCCAAAATTGTTCCATGATACGTCGTTGTCACAGTAAAACACCATACGAGCTTTTACACGACAAACCTCCTGATCTATCGTACCTTCATGTGTTTGGTGCACTCTGCTACCCAACGAATGATTACGAGAATTTGGGCAAGTTACAATTAAAGGCTAACATTGGTATTTTCATTGGCTATGCTCCCACGAAGAAAGCATTCTGGATTTACAACAGACGTACCAAATGAATAATTGAAACCATTCATGTTGACTTTGATGAGCTGACTGAGATGGCTTCTGAACACAGCAGTTCAGGACCCACACTTCATGATATGACTCCTGTAACAACCAGTTCAGGACTCGTGCCAAACCCTCTTCCTTCAACACCATTTGTACCACCTTCGAGATCTGACTGGGATTTGTTGTATCAACCAATGTTTGATGAGTCACTTAATCCCCACGTTATGTTGATTTACAAGCACCAGAAGTTATTGCTCTTATTCCTAAAGTAGTTGCACCTGAACATGCTATATTAACTAGCTCACCTTCCTCAACTACAGTTGATCAAGATGCACCATCACCAAGTAACTCTCATACAACACAAGAAACTACTCAAACTTTCATTATTATTTCTCTGATGTTAATGAAGAGATCATGATATTGAAGTTGCACATATGGGTAATGATCCGTACTTCGGTATTCCAATTCCAGAAGTTACTTCTGATCAATCTTCATCATCAGACGTTATTCATATAATTGTGCCTCCCGATCACCAAGTTTCTGAACACAATAGCAAATGGACTAAGGATCACCCACTTGAGAATATAATCGGTGCTCTCGACAGACCAGTTTCCACACGACTACAACTCCATGAACAAGCCTTATTCTGCTACTATGATGCCTTTCTAACATCAGTTGAACCCAAGAACTACAAAGACGCATTAACTCAAGCATGTTGGATTGAAGCTATGCAAGAGGAACTTCATGAATTTGAACGTCTAGAGGTTTGGGAACTTGTTCCTGCCTCCTGTCAAAAGCATTGACATTCTCTCTTAAGTGGATCTATAAGGTTAAGCTGATGAGTTATGAGTATTTGAAAAAATATGGCTCGGTTGGTCGTCGTGGTTATCGCAAGAGGAGGGTATCGATTTCGAAGAAGTCATTCAGCTCTGTTGCAGATTAGAGGCTATACGAATTTTTATAGCGTTTGCTGCTCACATAAAATGGTCATCTATCAAATGGATGTGAAGACTGCGTCTTTTGGAATGTAATTATGTTAGCAACCGGACGATTTGTGGATCCAGAAACCTAACTACGTATACAAGCTTTAAGAAAGCTCTTGATGGGTTGAAAACAAGCTCCAAGTGCGTGGTATGATTTGTTGTCTTCATTCCTGATATCCAATGAACTTCTCCAAAAGGCTCAGTCGGATCCTTCTCTGTTCGTCCGTAGGAGAAGGCAACGAAACTTCTACTGGTCAATTCTATGTCGTTGATATGTATCTTTTGCTGCTTCTTCTCCTGATCTTTGTGATCTATTCGCTAAAATATTGTGTTCAAAATCAAAGATGTCGATGCATGGGTAAAATCTCATTTTTCTTAGGATACAGATTTCTCAAAGTCCATAGGGCAAATTCATAAAATCAAATCTAAATATGCTCTTGAATCACTAAAAGACATATGGCTATGATCTTGTGGACCAGTGGATACTCCATGGTGGAGAAGTCCAAACTGGATGAGGATAAAGAGGGAAGTGGTGTTAGATCCTTCACACTATTATGGTATGATTGGCACCCTCCTTTTTCTTACAGCCAGTAGACATGACTACTATTGCTATTATGATGTGTGCCCGTATCAAGCACGGCCTTCAAAAAAGCACCTAAATGCTGTAAAAAGGATCTTTCTGGTATCTAAAGGAACCGTACATCGGGTCTTTTTGGTATCGAAGGATTGTTCCTTTGCACTAACACGCATTTGCAGTTGCGGATTGTGGTTGTCAAGATACACGCCGTAGTTCAATCTTGGCAGTATACATATTTTGGTGATAGACTTGTAGCTGTCTTCTAAAAGGCAGAAAGCGCTACGATATCCAGTACGGAGGCTGAATATATTGCTTTGTCCGGTTGTTGTGCTCAAAGTCATTTGGTTGAGTCACAATTACCGACTATGGCTTTGGATTCAATAAAATTCCAATGTACTGTGATACAAATGCGCTATTGCATAATGCTCAACAACGTTCAACATTCAGATCCAAGCATATTTGACATTCAGGTTCATTCATCAAGGAGCATGTTGAGAATGGTGTGTCGAACCTTTACTTTGTCAATATGGAATTTCAATTGGCTATGACATCTTCACTAAGCTCTTGCCGAGAAAGAATTGAATTTTTATCAACAAGCTGGGAATGTGAGTTTTACGCGGATACTCTGAAACGATTAGGCAGATGAAGATGATGAATAGTAGTGGTACCTATTCAGATATCATGTATAATAAGTAATACTTAATATCATTAAAAACACAAAAAGATTTTTATTTTCATTCTTTATTTTTATAAAATTTATAAAAAAAAAGGAGAAAATATAATATCAGAAAAACCAAAAGATTTTCTTTTATATAAACTTATCAAAAAACAAAAGTTTCAAAATTAAAAACATGAGAAATAATTCAAAAAGAAGTTTTACTATGGCATGTCTTCTGAAATCGATAACATTTACGGTCTTAGAAAATGTCATCAACAAATGATACAAGACTGTAATTTGAAGTTCTGTGCAGAAAGTTTCAAGTGTTTTCAAAATAACATGCCAAATGGTTTGATGATTATTTAGATAGTTACCCGCTTTTCTCCTTGAGAAAACATGTCGTCTAAAGATAGTTGTTCCTAACAAACGGGAAATTTATTCTCGGGCATGGTCTACTTATGACCATGCAAATGGGCTTGTGATTTCTTTGCAATCACAACCCGTGCTTCTATATTCAATAAGATGTACGTCTCAGTGCTGCTTATGTGTTAAATAGAGAAATCTTATTTTTAGTTGGTAAAAAGTTGTCTTCATTTGAATCAGTGTTTTCAGTATACAAAAAGATTTTTCAAAGACCAATTTCGACTTTCTCAAACAATGACAAAACAGTCTTTAAATTGAAAACGGGTGTTATTTGAGGGGGAATCGTCATCAAATAATCTTTTAAAAACAGTCTTTTAAATTAAGTCATGAAATATGGATAATAGTTTGGATAATGACGGCCCTTAACAATTTCTAGGGTGTTAAATTTTTTATTAAACTTCAAGTGCTTTAGATGTCATTTGTTTAAATCTATATGGACTTAGAGACTTAGTGAATTCAGGCGTTAAAACATTAGACGATCATATTGCCAAACTTCATAGTTTGTTAAAAGAACTTTAGGAAGCTGGGAAATACTTTCATAGTTTTAATTGCCTCTAAAGTTGGATTCTCCTAGGAATAGTTGTAAGCTTATTAATCTTCAAACACGATCTCGAATATGTATGCTGTATAAGGTTTTGCTGATTCCGACGTGTCGAAACCAGCAAGGGGGAAGGAGTAGATGTATACTTGATAGTGTCATTGGTCTTCTTTGAGGTTAGACATCATTGTTTTTGGTTAGCTTCTTTTGATTTTAGGTTGTGTTGAATCTTTCGGGTACACTATTTCTATCACATGATGGAAGAGACATCTCGTCATTAGCCAGTATGCATCATTTGAGTCCCTAGGGGGAAGTGTTAGGAGTATTATCATTTAAAACGTGAGAAAATTTCTTTCTGATTCAATTAATGTTTTCCTAAACGGTCAATCCCGAAGCTTATTCTTAAAAGAAGTAGAAATATTTGATAAAAGAGGTACACATAGGTATGATGTTTCCTTAAGTTAGTCAGTATTCTGCAGAAAGAAATGAGTACAGTTAGGACTTAATTGACTTAGGTGTTTCCATTTCGACTACTTAGAGGGAATAATTGTGATATCCGGGACTTAGTTGACTTTGGTGTTACAATTTATATCATCGCTATCCTGAAGAGAGAAATGCGCTCATCCGGGACTTAATTGTCTTTGGTGTTGCGGTATCAAGTTCTTGAAAGGGTTAATTGTGTACTTCGGATATCTGGGCTTTATACATTAAGACTGCTTGATGCGTCTTGCAAGAAAGTTCTGAATCTACTCAAGAAAGGATTGCTGGTTTAGGGGGAAGCTAAGACAACTTCAACACCGACACACCAACCTCACAAGCTCAAGTTACATATGTATCTGAATCTGTTCTATCCTCGAAGTTTGATGCAAAGACTTTCATAACTTGGAAAGAAAGTTGAAGCAACGCTGAAGAGTGCTTGAACAGAGAAAGATCAGATTGACAACCTCTTGAAAGAAAGAAGGTTAATGGTGGGAGATTGTACGAAGGAGACCTACGGCTGCGTCAAAAGAACCATATGATTCTATCATATGATGTTCTCATCATTCAGTCAAGCCTCGTTTATAATAATCTTGTGATATATTAAAGTGTAGACTTATTGGTGATAATAACGGAGTGCTCGAGTACAAACTTTTGAAGAACTTTTAGTAAACTTCAAAATTTTTCAAATTATTGTACTAGCAATGTCTTATAACCTCAAACGATGAGGGGAGCAAATATCTATTCCATTCTGCTAGAATATATCATTTTGTCCCGAACGGTTAATCAATTGATATCCAAAATATCAAGGGATTAACATTTTGGATAAGGGGAGAAAATGTGATTAACCTGGACTTAATGTATCATTGATAGAAAGTGTCAAATAAAATGGACTCATGCACTCCACCACCCCCCCCCCCCCCCACCCCCCCCCACCCCCCCCCCCCCCCCCCCCCCCCCCCCCCCCCCCCCCCCCCCCCCCCCCCCCCCCCCCCCCCCCCCCCCCCCCCCACCCCCCCCCCCCCCCCCCCCCCCCCCACCCCCCCCCCCCCCCCCCCCCCCCCCCCCCCCCCCCCACTCCCCACCCATAGCATGTACTACGATTACCAATGCACTGTTTAAGGGGGGAGCATTTAGTGATGATGAAAAACTCAACAAAGTGTTAAATCTTTTTTATATTTATATCAAACACTTTGATTGAAATTTTCAATGGTTTTTGGAAGGATTGTGATGAATATACCAAAAGACCGACCATGTTCTTAAATTTATGAAGTTATAAGGCGGTTAGGCTTAGGTATTCAATGATCCATGATCCAGCCAGAACCGGAGGGATCTACCCAAGGATATTCCACTAGATAGTGTAGGACGTCCGTAGTATGATTTAAAAAGGGAGAAAAAGTGAGAATAGGGGGATAATGCCGACTGAGTATGGAGCTAACCCTAGAAACAAACCTAACAAGGTGTTAGTTATGAAGTCTCGGTAAGCATTGAAGGGTTGAAGAATGAAAAATAATTGTAAGGATAAAGGGTGAAAATAAAGAAGCCCTCCATACAATTAGGCATAATAACGGGTCAATATTTTGCTGTCAGAAACAATAGGTGTAGTCTGACATTTGAAGACAGTCGGACCAGTGACGCTATGTCACAAAAAACCCTCTCCCAGCCAACTCCAAAGTCGGAAAGACTTTGTTTCAAAACTCACGGAGATACACTCATTTCTATTGACTTTCTCACTCCGAGTTAGTTGATATTGAAAAGGTGGCACTCAGCTCCAGCCTCCGATCACTAAAATCAAAAGTGCACAATTGAGTCTAGAGCCAAAAGAGATCATCCATCAATCTCATTAGGACACTTGTCATAATTTAGCTTGTTATCTCACACAATGTGAATATCAGTAACTATCATTTGAGCTCTACGCAGATCCTTGTGTTTTGCCGAAAACAATTCAAAGAGGGGGGGGGGGGGTGGAGTGAATCCATTCACAATGAGATGGGAAATCTGTTGAGCCAACATCAAACAAGCTCATGGTAGGGTGACTTGTGCATTCTTTAGGAATCAAAACTTGTGACAACTGAAAGAACGATGGTGCGATTTTAACGAATCAACTTATTTAGGAACTGGTTTCAACGGTTGTTAATGAATTTTTGAAATGATTAACACTCTCGGTGTGTCACAAAAACAATTTTGTAAGTGATACACCGATTGATTTTCAAATCAATTTTCTATATCAATCGGTGAGATAGTAACTCACTGGTTCACTCTTATCGTGCTGTCTGCTTTGAGACGTTCCGATAATGAGAACATGCTGAGTACGATGAGTATCTAATACTCATGTGTTTGAAAGATTCAATACTCACAGCTGGAAATCTGTCAAGAAGATTTCTTCTTAAAATTGATATTGATGTATCTTGATCACATGTTCGATCATCACAGATTGAGGTTTCTCTAACCAAACCTGGGCGAATGACAAAGCCATATTCGTCCCCGCTTTATTGCTAACTGTTTTATGCAGGCTATTTAAAGATGGTGGTGGAGGTTCCTGTTCAGCTGGCTTACAAGATCCCTAGCAATGCTCATACCCGACCGACAAACATAAAGACATCATGAAAGCTCAAGTACATGTTTCAAGACTTCCGCTACTCTGATACCGTACGTCTTTCTTGAAGTGACGATGTATTAAAGTCAAAGAATTTCAAAGAAGTTTCCGTCACTCTGATACCGAACGTCTTTCTCGAAGTGACGAAGTGTTAAAGTTAAAGAATTTCAAGAAAGATGCAACATTAAAGCTTTTCAAGTCAACAAATCAAGTAAGGTATGAGCATGTCGGTCCAGAAGTCGCAAGTCCACAAGATGGCAAAGTTACAAGATGGCGAAGAGATTATGCTTGGTTGATGATCTCAAGATGCTCAAGATCACAATGTCAAATACAAGTTCAAGGAACAAGCTCAATCCTAAAGTCAATGATCACTACAACATATTCACAAGAGAAAGTCAAGAGTAAGAGCTAAAGACTAAAGATGAAGCATAGTATGCTAGGTTTAACGTTTTGTAAATTGGAGTGACCCCCCTTATGGGGAGATTGTTGGAAACACAAAAAGTGTCGGTCACTTCCAAGTTGTAACAGGTCTTAGCTCGTAGTTAGTATAATGATTAGATTAGTAATCTAGTCCGGCCCAAGGCCCATGGGAGGCCCGTCCTAGCCCATGGCCGGCCACAATAGGTACTATATAATCCCTCTCCTAGCCTTGGAGAGGGGTTGGTTTTGTTCCATTTTTCCATTATTCCATTTTATACAATTCATCCATTTTCCATCCAATCTCTCTCTAACATCACAACCCACATCTCACTCTTGTTCTTGGTTTGATCATAAGATTACTAGCATTCTACAGTATCCAAGCCGCCCGTGATCGTTAAAAGAGTTATGCTGATGTAAGACCAAAACCTCTTGAGTTTCAAGTAGGAGACAAGGTCATGTTGAAAGTATCTCCTTGGAAAGGAGTGATACGTTTCGGCAAACGGGGAAAGTTGAACCCTCGTTATATTAGACCTTTTAAGATCATTGCTAAAGTAAGAACCGTTGCTTATCGTCTTGAACTCCCAGAGAAATTAAGCAGGGTTCACAGTACGTTTCACGCCTCGAAGTTAAGAAATGCATGGCTGATGAACTGCTTGCTATACCGTTGGATGAAATCCAGATAGACGAGAAACTCCATTTCATCGAAGAACCTATCGAGATCATGGACCGTGAGGTAAAACGTCTGAAGCAGAGTCGTATTTCAATTTTCAAAGTACGTTGGAACTCTAGTAGGCATCCTGAGTTCACCTGGGAGCGTGAAGACCAAATGCAAAAGAAGTACCCGCACCTTTTCACCAACTCTGCACCCGTAGCAGAGGTTGCATCCCAAGCTTTGAGGACAAATCTTCTTTAACGGGGAAAGAATGTCACACCCTGAGAATTTCCGTTCAATAATTTAGCCATTTCCGTTTAGTAATTTAAATTTTTAAAAGTTTCGTTTAGCTTTTCCACTTAACCGGGAAGTTGTTCCGTTATTATCTGAGAATCATCACCGAGAGCGAACCGGGACACCAAACATTGTAGTATTTTAGCAATAGACACATTTTTATGTTTTAAGGCAATATATAGAATTTCATAATTTTAAGTGATTTCGTTACTCATTTCGTTAATTACGTGTTTCGTGGAATTTAAACAATACCTTGTCATGCATGCTAGACCTTTGGAAATTAACTGTTTTTTAACACTAGTTTCCTAGAAAGTTGGAGGCCACTTTTGGTCCCCCTGGCCTCACTTGCAACTGGATATGCATGTATATACATGCATAGGATTCAAATTTCGAAATGTATTCTCTAGACATGCAAGCAAGAATTAAGGTAAAGGACTAGTACTAGTAATGGTGTGATAGGTAGATCATTTTGGTCCCCTATCCCTTGTCCCCTAAACAATCGGCACACACAATTGTATGTGAGTGTGTGTGAGCATCTTGTCGTATATCATTCATTCTCATTTCATTCTCATTCACTTCCTACACACACAGAAACATTTCTCTTGCGCTCTCTCTCTCTAAAACACACAAACCAACACAAACACTTACAAAACCATACATTTTTCACTTTCAATCATTTATATTTGAAGACAAGTTAAAGGTTTGATCATCCAAGATCATTCGGGTATAAAATAAACAACGTTTGGGTTGTTCTTGATCTTTGTTCATCTCTAAAAATCATTTTTCTTTGTAAGTCTTCAAATCCTCAAATAACTTGTATTTTTTTACTCTTCTTGATGCATAAACCTTTGTTGTACAACTTGTTTTGTAAAAGAATGATTTTGAAACTACATAAACCTTAAAAAGGTAAACATATGGTTCGAATTTTATAAAAAAGAACATAAGG
This sequence comes from Tanacetum coccineum, assembly GCA_026074375.1. Classification (NCBI taxonomy): domain Eukaryota; kingdom Viridiplantae; phylum Streptophyta; class Magnoliopsida; order Asterales; family Asteraceae; genus Tanacetum; species Tanacetum coccineum. Next base: position 52,912 of record BQNB010018058.1, read on the forward strand.
AAATCATAGTTTTGTGATCGTGGTTATTTTCATATAATAATATTTGTACTATTGAGCTTAATGTATTCGGCTTATATATAAGAGCTTATTTGAGAGCTTGTTTGAGTATTTTGAGCTTATTTTAGCATATACATATACACGAATAAATGGGAAAACATAAAGAAATATTTTCTTAAGCTTATTTCTTGTAACTTAAATTTAATGTGCTTATTTCTAGCTTATTTTTGGAAGGGTAAAACATTAAGCATATTTGACTTAACTAATAAGCCCAAATAAGATTTAATGGGCCTACAAGCCCACGTCACCCATAACATAAACCCACGGCCCAAGCTTATTCATAAGCTTATAGGTTCGGCTTATTTTGTCTCAGCTTATTATGAGCTTATGGTAGCTTATTGATGAACCTAGAACTCGCTTGTTATCTTCTTAGTATATCGGACTTATTTATTTCGTACTTCGGCATATTAAAGGCTTAGTGGGCCTAAAAGCCCAATAAGAGTTTTAGTTACTCGTGGATTTGTTTTAAATGGAAAACGATGGTATAGAGTTGTAAATTGTAAATTTTGATTTGGAAGTAGTTTAAAATTGGTTTTTGATAAAGTCTATGACTTTGGAAAATGAGTAAACACGAACGAGTCATGCCAAAATTTTGTAAAAACCTTATACTTAGAAATTATTTAGAAAACATAAATAATAAAACGTTTTGACTAAATTTCTTAACGATTTAGAAATGTCAAATTATAATGACAAGTTTATTTATACATTAATAATAATATAATATTATATTTAAATAATTAATATAATATTATATACGTAGTTACTTACAACTTAAGACTTTCCATAAAAACCGATCACTAATGTTTTAATACACAAATAACGTTTACCAAAAAATGAGTAATAAACGTTCATGCATCAATCACATTCGTTAACTTTCCGAGACTAAATCAAAACCCGTATTCTTCTAGGTCATACCCGTGTACCACCGTTCGTTCCGAGTGACCCTACTTTTGACGTATACTCTTTACCTTATCATCAAGGTGAGTTCATAGCCTCACACTTTTACTGGTTTTGAATAAATGTTTTATAACTTTGGGGTGAGAAACATTGCTTGTTTTTAAAATCAGACACAAGTACTTTCATGAGAATTTTCTCTGTTTACGTGTTGCCCAAGTAGCGCTAGACCTCCTATTGCCCAAAAATATCATGAACCGTTAGTTACCTCTAATCGATATCAGATTAGTTAATTAAGCGTGGGTGAATAAATAGATTTATTGGGACTAATTATCCTTATCCGGGTAAGTCGCACTTACTACCCACGGGTCGTTCGATTATACGGATATATGTCATGTCGATTTTTGGATAGGAAGTCTTAGGTCGGATTTCCTCTAGGGCAATGCATCTTATAGCTGTATGAAAGATATGTCTCAAAATTAGCATCGGTGTCATGCGCTTAGTGAAACGTAAATAAATATCTTTTATGTGAAGTTGTATCGGTTATAACTGTCGCATGCCTGTAAAATCTTCTGGTCCACTATTGCATTAAATTAAACCTATGAATTCACTCAAATTAATGTTGACTGTTTTAAGCATGTTTTTCTCAGGTGCTTAGCGTGGAAGTCATTGCTTGATTTAGGTGAAGTCCTTGCTTGGACCAGTCACCAGTTTTAAATTATGTTTAAATACCGTTGACGATTTCAAACTTTATTAAAGCTTTCGCATGTTTCTATTTGTTACTTATTTAATCTTTTTAAATTTGATTGATGTAAACTTATTATTATTGTAACTTTATTGCAACGTTGATTTATTTTTAAACTATCATTAGAGGTCGTATATTTATGCTTTATACTTGAATATGTAACTGGAACTCAAGCCTCCGTACACGTATTCCGTCCATGGCCCCGTTGGGGGTGTGACAGCCTGACTTTTGAGAAGCATTTTGTTGATTTGCTCCACCCTGATCAGCGTTAGTCATGTCAGCATCTTCGTTTCCCAAATTCACGTTCACATCTTTATACAACTCTTTTGGTGATATCATCATCTTCTTCTTCATCCATCTTTTCTTCATCGTTACTCTTTTCTTCATCATTTATAGGTACAAACTCAGGAGTAGTGTATACCCTTTCACTTTCATGTTCTTCTTATACTTCTTGTTCTACATTGGACTGATTGAGATTAGGATTCTCGTCTCTGTCTGACTCGGTCCTTTCGTCATCACTATCATCATTATTGTCATCATTATCTCCATCATCATCATTACCCTTATCATCATCACTTACATCTTCAGTTGCATCTTCATTATCATCATCATCTTCTTATCCACTATCACCCCAAGACTCTTTCTCACTTTCTGAATCATATTTGGGTACATCAGGAACCCTTGGTTTAGTACCAGTTCCTTCATCTGTACCAGAGATCTTGCTTTGTTGCCCATCAAGAACCCCTGATTCAAAATCAGTTCCATTACCCGAGCCACTTTTTTGAGAGATGTAAAAATCTTTATTGCTTTATTTTGTAGCCTCCTTTAGTTGAGCAGCTTCAGATAGAGCTACTTCTGAGAGAACATTCAAACCTTTACCTCTATCAGCCTTAATCGGTGCCTTCTTCTTAGTCGGTTTGGGTTTAGTAGCTGGCTTCTTGGTTGTAGTTACATCTTTCTTAGCTTTGGCAGGCTTCTTCTTGGAAGGAGTTTCCTCAGATGAGATGGTTGAATCAGATTTCATTTGAATTTTCTTTGGCTTTGGAGGTTCAGCTCCTGTAGCAATAGCATAATAAGTCTTGTATGAGTCAGAGTCCAACATGGCTTGATTCGTCATTGCTTTAGGAAGAAAAGCACCATATACTTGAGTGTCTTCATGTCTGGAGATGAATCTCGTGGTACCCAATAAGCTGTCATCCCGAGTAGTGTGCATGAATGTTTTATTTCTCATTGAGATTGACTTATCTTTTGTGAGGAAGTGATGAATGATTGTCTTTCAGAATCTGGGATAGTACATCTTGTCTTGTTTCTTTGAGTCTTTTTATCAATCTTGTAAGCCAATTCCTCCCAGTTTAAAGTAACATAATCAATTCTCTAAAGGATTTGAACTCTGGAGAGTCCCAAATCTATCAAGTACAGAATATCTTTCCACAAAGATATTTTGATTGATTGATTTGTGGCAAGTCTCTCATGTTGATGCAGATGATCAACACCACATCAGTGATGTGCTTTAGTCCTCTCTAGAATGACAGAAGTTCCATGAAAAAGGATAAGAATTTCCTCTTCAGTGAGGTTCACAAATTCTTGAACCCGAATCTTAGGAAATAATCTGAAGGTTTACCTGATTACATCACAACGTTTACAAAGAACCTGTGATCCAAACTTAAGATCTATTCCTTAGCTTGTAAAGATATAAGTTACTTTGGATAAATCCCAATAAACTATGGTTGAAACTTTATGATATACTAAAGAAGTTTGCGGAATTCTACCCTTTAATACTTAGAAGAATGTTTAATGAAACAGTAAACTTTAAGAACAATGATATAACTGAAAAGCTCCAATATTATTATTATGATAACACACACGCGTACTCTGTGTAGTACAAGGGTTACAACCTTGAAAGCTATTGTATCAAAACAGTCTATCTCTATTGTACATTCCAAAACCAAACCTAGGATCGTTATATTTATACACTAAGGATCCTATAACAAGATAACTACAAACTACTATAATGCTTAAAATTATACTATCATTCTAACTATATTATAATATTACTGATGAATAAGATCAAAACAAATCTCTTGATACGTTCTTAGCACTTTAGCATCTTTAATCTTCATGTATGTAATGCTAAGATCACTTCAGCATTATTAAGTTCAGTACAGGCAGTACTAACTTTCTTCTAGCCAGATACTTAACTCTTTAATAACAATCATTGTAACTTGAGCAGTATACTAACTCTTGACTGGCATAACTAAGATAAGAACAATTTAACTCTCAATAATCCCTCCTCCTAAACTTGAATTTACCTCTATATCAATCAAGATTCTTGAATTAAACCTTGTTTCTAAGGAAGGATTTCTTCCAAACACTTATCATCCATGGTCTTTTCAAGCCTGCATGAATATCTTCCTAAGAAGTTCTCTAGACATCTCATTATTTTGTTCCACCAAGAGCTTTGCAACTAACATCTGTGTAAGAACACCTCTTGACAAAGGATATTCCCTTTCAACCAGCATGTAGATATCCATTCCATCCTTTGTAGATACATGATGCACTCCACATGTATCATACAGTTTCAAGGTTATATCATGAATATGTTTCTGAGACTTCCATAACTCATCATCAGCATCAAGTTCAAACAGTCTCTTCAACTCTACCCAGATCTCTATTTCTTTATCTTCTGTTGGTTCTGTTGAGTTGAACCTTTCTTAAACCAGACTCCATAGTTTGACTAAAAAAAAAAAAAAAAAAAAAAAAAAAAAATCATCCCTGTAAAAAGTCTTTAGCATATCTTCAAAAACCTAATATACCTCTGTATGATTACCAACCCGGATGATTTTCCAGTACATTCTTAAATCATCAGTGTAAACCTCCCAGTCAATGATTAGATATTTGGTTTGTAGGGTTTCAATATCCATCCCTTCTTTTGGAACTATGATCATCAATTGTTGTATCTCTTCTTGTGATAGCTCATCTGAAATTTGCTTCTTAGAACTTTGTTGACCGAGTTCTTCTTCTGCAACTCTTTTTGAACTTCCAGCTGCTATCTTAGGAACTGTTCTGTCAACATCACTCTCCATTGGAGTAAAAGTGTTTTACCCTTTCATTGTTGCTTTCAAACCAACTCTTGATCACATCAAAATGAATATCCTCTCAACTGTTGTAGTGGTAAATAGCTTTCCCATAAGCAGTGAAAAAGTTTTAGAACATATAAGTTTTGCTCTGTTGAGACTGTGTGGGTGCTAGTACCCCTCTATTACATTAGCTCTTTGTTGGGCAAAAAGTCTATCTTTCCCTTCTTTGGTTTGAAAAGTTCTGCAAGCAATCTTGCTTTTTCAGCTTCATAGTATTTTTCTCTTTCTTCTGCTTGTAACCTCTGTGCTAACTCTTCATCAGTTTCAATTCTATACTTGTATGTCTTAATCATTCTCAATAAATTGAAAGATCTAGCTGCTTCATGTGCACCTGTCAATCCTCTTGCCTCTCTCTTTTGATCAAGTTGTTCATCTAATCTTTGAGTATTTCATACAACCAAGTCCATTCTATTCTTGTTGCCTTTTTGTCTTGGTTATAACCGATTCAGACTCTTCCATTATACCTTTACCTTTATCTTTTGTCTTTGCTACACTCCTTCTGATGTACACTAAACTTTCAGCAGCAATATCATCAACAAAATCACCAGCAGTTTTAACTTCAGAGCTGGTAGTACTAATTTCTACACCAGTAGTAGTAACTGGTACATTAGAAATGGTAAAATCTATACTAGCAGTAGAAACACCCATCTGTACCAAAGTAATCCCCTCATCTTCATCAATTTAATCAATTTTCATCCCCTGTTTAGAAGGATCCTCTTGAGCCAAAATATCTGAATCTAAACCTTCTGCATCTGAGAGAACCAGTCTGAGTTTTCTTCTTGACTTGCTGAGCTTATCCTTTTTCTCCAACCTCTTCACCTTCTTGATAAGCTTTGTAAAAGCAACACCATAAACTTTCTTTATCTGTGTCAAGTCTGTTTCCAAAGCTACAACTCTGTCTGACAATTTTGTAACCAAATCCATCAATCTATTGTGTTGCATTCTGCCCTCATCACTTCCACGTATGTGAACTCTTGGGGGAGGTGAATCATGGGGCATGGTAGGGGTCTTATCAATGTTACTATTGTCCTATCCTGCTTCTAAGCTAGTTATAGCAGTGGCAGCCCCTCCATATCTAACATCTACACCTGTGGAAGCAGCCTCATTTGCTACATTAGTGTGAGATAAACGGGCTGATGAGACCCTTCAGTTTTCGTCTGATAGGAACTCCTAAAGTGTAGGTGAAATATATTGTTATTGGAAGGTTAATAAAGCACCTGTGGGTGTGTGATGGGACTCAATTGGGATTGTTGATCCTTCACCCTGAACAACTAGGCCCTGAACAATCATTATAGGAAACAATGGGATGTCCTCCCTAGTATAACCCTTAGAAACCCTCTTCATTTTGCTAAAAAGTTTTTGTAGTAGGGTAATGTAGGAGCCAATAAAAGTTCCTGTTGTTAGGGTTTAAGCGGTCCTCTTGTGCTTGTTCAAAAATACTTGAATAAACCTTGGATACATTAAAATTTTGTGTTTACTGTCCAGGTTTTTCACCATTCCATCAAAAATCATTTTAGAAAATTAAACTTCCTAATAGTGGACCAAGCAAATAATAGCAGTTGCTATATTCATGCTACTAAATTTGATCCCCATGAATTTTCTTAGGACTTAGACAAAGAAGGATTGTATGGATCAAAAAAACTCCCATTGTGGGGGAAAAGTGTCCTTTTGAAAGGTCAATTTTTAGAAAGGACACAATACCTCAAAAGAGCAAGTTTTCAAAAATGTTTAGTGTAGTAGGACACCACTTACTAATACCATCAGAATCTCTAACTGAGATGACTCCTTAATAGATTGCCATAGTAACAATCTTAACTTTCCCATCTATTGTAGTAGTTATTTCCATTTTCCATTATCAAGTGAGCCTTGCAGTAGCAGTTTACCAAAACTGTTAAATAAGAGAAACATAGATAGTGGGATTTTCAGTAAGAGCATACCGAATATGACTTGTATTGAGAAAATACACTATTTGATGAAAACCTTCACTGCCCTTTGTTTTCTTTTAGTAAGCGGCCATGTTATGTGTGTCACAGAACTCCAAATTTTCCATTGTTGATTAAGAAAAGTTTGATAAGGTTCATTGGAATATTGTTGCTTTTTGGGAGAGTAATGTTAGTTTATTGGCAAAGGCAATTGGAAATTAAATTGAGAGCACTATAAGGTTTTTATTGGACCGACAGTATGTCATCTATGAGGCAATCTTAAAATATAAAAGAAAGATTTATTGAATGACCAGAATACAGGTAACCTATAAGCGAAGAATTTGGCATAATTATCTCAACGGCTATATTTATTTTCAAAAAATCTGTTATGCCCCAAACAGTCTATAGACTGTGGCTAAAGAGGTACTAATTTTATAGCCTAACAGTACTAAGTAATTCCCAACAGTACTAAGTAATGCCTAACAGTACTAAGTAATGCCCATCAGTACTAAGTAATGCCTAGCAGTACTACCATTTGAAGTACCAGCCTTAACTTTAATCTTGTTACCAAAATTGCATTTCAACATTAATAGATGCTCATACAATCTCCTCTTTCTATTTTTATTCTCACTTTATCTCTTAATTCTTTTTCTCACTGATTCACTCTGTCTGTTTTTGTTTCACACAACTCTCTTTCTATTTTTGAACTCACTATATCTCTCATTTCTTTTTCTCACTTAAACACTTTGTCTGTTTTTATTTCACACATCTCTCTTTCTGTTTTGAACTCACTACATCCCTTATTTCTTTTTCTCACTTAAACACTCTATCTGTTTTTATTTTCTCTCAAGTCTCACAGAATTAATTATAATAGCAGTAGTAATTATACATACCAATAGTAAGTTAGGCCAATAGTACTAACTTGAATTGCATCATCAGCTGCTGTTTCAAGCATCATTTATGCATACTCCGCTGCATATTAACACAATTAACCTCTCTCGATCAATATTTTAGAGGTTAAGCATTCCAATACTTGCAATCAGATATTGAAATCTGCCAACATCTAATGCTTTTGTGATCAAATCTGCAACATTCTGATCTATGTGAATCTTGATCATCTGAATAAGCTTCTTCTTATTTGAATCTCTGATGAAGTGATGTCTAATCTCAATGTGCTTAGTCTTTGAGTGAAACACTGGATTCTTAACTATGCAGATGATGCTTTCATTGTCAATGAAAATTTTGGTATTCATGAAGTTGTAACCATAATCCAGCATTTGATTTTGAATCCAGATTACTTGCTCATAGCAACTAGCAGCAGCTACATACTCTGCTTCAGTAGTAGAGTTGGCAACTATAGTTTGCTTCTTGCATTGCCATGAAATCAATCTACTTCCAAGAAATTGACAACCTCTTGTTAATAGGATATCCTGTCTAAACATGCCCTCCAGCAATAGTCACTGTCATGATAAGCATCCCCAGTTCACATGTGAGCCTTAGGATACAAAGGCCTAATTTTAGGTTGACATTTCAAGTCAGGACGCAGCAGGTGAGACAGGGATTCCTATTTCACAGCATGAATATGTGAAACTTTAGTGTGACCTTGAAAACTTGCACAAGCACATACAGCAAACTTATATTATGCCCTTAAAGGCTGTTAAGGTACATCAAAGATCCAATCATTTGATCCTAATATAAGTGAATCAATCAACATCTTCAGCTTCCTGCATCCTTGAGCAATGAGCGCATTTGAAGTCCTCTATAGGTTACTGTTCTGTTTCACAGTTGAAAACCCAAACTTCTTCAAGATTTCATCCACATACTTGTCTTGACTAATGAAAATCCCATCATCTTTCTGAGTCACTTGCAGTCCTAAGAAGAATGTGAGCTCTCCCATAGAACTCATCCTGAAACATCTATGGCATCATCTTTCAAACTCAGTACACAGTTCTCATATCTTATAGACCCAAAAATGATATCATCAACATATACTTGCACTAGTAAAATATCACCTTTGATCCTTTTAATGAACAAAGTATAATCTAATCTGGCCCTCTCTGAAATCTATTTGTCTAATAAATATGTAGATGAGAGTCTCAATACCAAGCCTCTAGGAGCTTGATGTAGACCCATATAATGCCTTTTCACATATAAACTCTGTTAAGGACTCATGGATCTTCAAACCCTGGAGGTTACAAACATAAACTTCTTTTTTCAATTTTTCCATATCAAAAATGCACTTCTTCACGATCCTTTGGTAGCACAACAAAGTCCTTTGAATGAGGCATAGCTAAGAACACCTAATTGCTTTAATCCAATAAAACGGAGCAAAAACCTCATCATAATCTATTCCATCTTCTTGAGTATGTAACCCTGTGCAACAACCTGCCTTGTTTTATTCACAAGACCTCTCCCATCTTTCTTGTTTCCTGTAGACTCATTTTGTTCCAATGCCCTCTTGCCAATGGAGTTAAAATTCAACGAAATTCTAAACCCTAGTTGTAATTTAAACTATAGAAGCTCATCCTGCATTGCTTCTATCCAGCTTGGATCTGTCAAAGCTTGAATTACCTTCTTGGGTTCTACTTGTGATAGAAAACAAGCAAATAGACAAGTATGAAGGTCTTCATGAGTTTTCCCTTCATAAACAACACTAATATAAAGCCCATGATCTATTGAATGTTCTTTGTCCATTCTCCTTGCTACTACACCAGACTGCACATCACCAATCACATTATCAAGTGAATGAACTTTTCTGGATTCTATATAATTGGAGTACTGAGGAACTAGATAGTTTGGGTGTGGATTAGACAGTGTTGTTATAGCTCATAAATAGATTCTGTTTCGATCACCAAAGAAATCAGCATGTGTACTTCATTAGAGCATATAGTAAAATATTAGACTTAACAGTATAATATTTCGACTACTATAAATAACATTTGCTACTGGCAAGTATTAATACTATGGCCATGCAGTATTCTAACATCTATGATATACATCTATTTGTAGGCCTCTCTTAATCATCAAGTGTACACTTTCTTGACCTTACACCTTCATCATCCATCTTTCAGCATCACTAGAAGGTGTGGTTCAACTTGCTAGCAATTCTTCTTGAAGAAGAACAATATGAACCCTCTTATCCACATAGTGGACATCAAAATGTAGTCTTGGCTAGATCTTGTCCTCCATGCTAAATCACATGTATCCATCACTTTTCTTCTGTATCCTCTCCCTTACAGAGTCATTAGAGTTTGTACCTACCACAACTGGCCACATCCTTGTTCATTGATTTTTGTGTTTAGAACATCAATATGACAAACAGCCACTTTTGTCATCCCTGCAATAATGGAGGCTTAACCACCCAAGAACTTAAATATGTAAACTTTCTTCACTTTCCTTGTTTCTAATTAGTTGTATACTGCCATAAAAGCCATACAATATAATGAGTATCCAAACAAAGAACCTTCACTGAAATTTTCCATCAAAGTTTGCCCAAAAAAACGTAAGGTATTAAAAATGTAAACATGACATCCAAATGGTCTCAATGAAGCTTAGAGCAGTGTTTCTAACCTCTAAAATAGGTATCAAAAGACAAGCGTCTATGTTCTCTGAAGGCATAACTAGTACTACCCTATTTTTGCACATAGCAAGCAGTTATTAACAGCTTTATCCAAAATATCGTAGAAACTTAGAGTCATCCAAACATGGTTTCTAGCCGCCTTAATTATGTGTCCTATATCTCCTCTCAGCAATACCATTTTTGTGCTGAGGGAGTTCTAGCCTATACTAATTCACTCTTAATGCCTATCTTTACACAAAAATTCACTCCTAAAGCTGTCTATTTTTTTGAACTTTGTTCCCATTGTCACATCAGATAATACTTTATTTCTTATCAACCTAAGATTTTCCTATCATCAGGTATAAAGCTCTTAAAGAATGCCAAATCTACAGTCCTCATCTTAGATGCAAAAAGAAAACCCAAGTATAATCCGTTAATATCATCATTGGCCAACTCAGACCAATAATTCTTATACATTAAGCTGCTCACAAAGTTGGACCAAACAAGTCCCATATCAACATGAATTAAAGGCTGAGGATAAATAGAGTGTCTGAATCTTAGACTTACAAGAGGCTTTGTTGTTGCCTTTCCCTTAAGGCAAGCACACAAGTTTGTCAATTTCAAAAGTTTATGAAGGTAATACTCTCACAAGATTTTCCTAACAACAAGTTTATTAATAGTTTTAAAATTTACATGACCTAGCCTCCTATGCCATATCATTGATTCATCAAGTGAGGAGCCTTTTGCAACAAGACCAAGTTAAACTCATCTCCTATGAAACAATATTCTTCATACAACACTATACAATGTTTGTTATTTCTAGGAACTTTAAGTAAAACCAGACTATTCATTCAGCTACACAAAAAGTAGGAGACAGAACAAAACATGCAGTGTCCAGTAAAAAGAACACTATTCTGTTTGTCCACACAATCTGTGAAACTCTAAGAGAAAGTTAAACTGTAACTCTTGACAAGTACACATCCTAAAAATCATGTATACAAGTTTTACTTTAAGAGTTCCTATGACAGTATTTTCCATCCTTTAGCTCCTGCGCCCAAAAAGGGTAACGATAATCATCCATTAAATATTAATTAAAGTCTGATGAAGATAGGACATGTTCCTGTCTCATGTGCATGAATCAACCACTGTCAACATAACACTAGGTCTTCTTTTTTGTCTATGACCCGGCACATAAAAATAAGGCAATTAGTTTCCTTTGGGGACCCCAAGCCTACCACTGACTATGATTAGCCTTGTGCATCAACATAATTAGGTTTCCTTCAAAGTAATTGATGCACTATAAAGTTTGGTAGGTCCCCCAAACCTAACATGCTAAGGCCTTAACAACATAACTTGAAATTGCCCTAACCGCATATAACACTGCTAAATTTTGGCCTAGCGGTATTCAATGCTTTTGGCCTAGCAGTACAAAACTTCCCTTAGACATATTAACATTTTTGGCTAAAAAAAATTTGTTAGTTAAATGGTATGTATTTAATTGACGGCCTCTTTACAGTTGATTGTGGCTGATTTAGATAAATGTGACATTAGTCTAGCACAATAAACTAATAGATTTTAGGAATGAGCACGTATTAACACGCCGAGCAGTATTTAGTGGTCTTAGGTCCAGTTGTTTACAATTAAAGACAGCTCTAGGAGCAATGTTCTTGTGACGCACTAAGTGGAAAATGCCTTTTTAGTAGAATTAGATGTGAATTCACCTTGTATATATTTTCCTAGATACCACCTTTCCCTGTTGATGTAATTATAGGTTAGCCTACACATGGTCCCAACACATCCACAGACAAGCACAAGCTTTATTTGTACAACACAAAGTTACTTCCTAGCTGTGTGGACTTCTTGATTATTTCTAGTTTACTATGTATTTATCCCCTAGGTAATCTCCTGACCCTGTACATTAAGCATACTAAAAACTAGTTGCCTAACTGGATTTTATCTTGTTTGTTTTAGGGATATAACAAATATCCTACTTATGCAACCTATTGGGAAAACAGTTTTCTTTTCTAACTTATCATCTGACACTCAACTTCCTCGAACCAATCGGCATCAGGAGATTTTCCCTAACCACATTAGAAATTTCTTCACAGAGCAAACTTACTACAGATCTAGGTCCATAGCCTCAAACTCAGGCTGTTAAACACCTCCAAGACCAAATTTTGGACAAATCAATATTTGGGGTGTGAAAAATAACCCTATAGGAGGATGTGGAACAAGCATTATAACGCTTACAAACCCCAGACCCTTTCGAACTTTATCAGGTATTGACTCCTTATAATTTGTCTAGACTCTTAGAAATATTATCAAAAATTTCAAATTTAAGTTGATTTGCGCTTTCCTTCTTTCTGCTTAGCATTTCTAACATACTTTTTAATCAAACTAATTTTTTGGTCCTTTATATGAGAAAATTCTTTTTACGACACGCAAGTTTTGCTCCTAAAAAAATAACCTAATTCATTTTTGTAAAAGAACAAGCTCTATTGCTAACCCTCTTTATATAATTTGCATAAAATTTTAACTCAGATTTTGTTAAACTCTATTCTTAAATCATCAAGTTTGGAGTTTGTAAAGAGTTTCAAACTTTTAGACAGGTTTTTTGACAAGTTTACATGTTTTTGAACAAGTTTTGTCATTGTGTACCTCAGAGTCTGAAAAATCCATAAGAGCCATGTTTGTAGGGACTTCATCATCTGCCATATAGCTCCAGTCAAAACCAGCTCCATCAATAGCTAACATGGCTTTGGAAGAAATTTCTTCCACATTTACAGTCCTTCTAGAGCTGTCTTGATTCTTGTTTCTGTTATCTTGGTTTCTAGGTCCTCTGCATTCCCTTGCAAAGTGTCTCATCGCGTGGCAGTTGAAACACTCTACCTTAGACTTGTCATATCCAGCTGTATCACTCCCATTGATAGTGATCTTTCTACCAGTTTTCTGGAAAAACCTTCTTGTCCTCATGCTCAGCAATGCTAATTGCCACTTCAAATCTATCTCTTCTATGTTATCTTCATGGATTTGTTCAAGGTCCTTATATACAAGTTAAGATCCGTTTGATTGACTGGCCAAAAATGCATAAACAGTGTCATCACTTAAGTTATCAGTACTAACTTGAGTGCTGGCAGGGCTAACTTGAGTGTTAGCAGTACTAACTCCATAAGTAGTATTAACTTCATTAGTACTGCTAGGGGATGATACAAAAGCCATATTCTGAGAGCTTGAGCTTGAGCTTGCAGTTCATTTAACCTCTTGTTCAACAATCTTGAAATTATTATAGAGATCATCAAAGCTCATTGTGTCTAGATCAGGTTTATTCCTCCAGACCACAATATGAGTATTCCATTCAGAAGGAAGACTTCTCAAAAATTTCAAATTAAGATCTTCTTGTGAAATATTTTCACCCAAGATAACCAGCTGACTTACAATCTTCTGAAGCCTGTTAAAAATAGAGTCAAGAGACTATGTGCTTGGAGCACTAAAGTTCTCATACATTTGCTTCAGGAGAGTCTATTGAGTCTTCTTTGTGGCTTCATAACCACCAAATCTTGTTTGTATAGCAGCAAACAAAGTCTTAGCATCTTTGTACTGATTAAAGGTCATTAGATGTTCATTAGGAAGTACCATCAGTAACATACTTCTTGCCTTCATATCATTCTTCTTTTGAACCTTTTCTTCAGTAGTTACAGGACCTAGTATTAGTGTAGTTGATGTACCATCAGCATTTGTTGTTGTTTTGGCTGCAGGTTTGAATGAGTTTCCTTTCTCTATGACATCTCATAGAGCATAGTCTTGTACTTGAAAGTATTGCTCAATCCTCAGCCTCCACATATCATATTCACCCTGTTTGAGAGTGGGCAACTTTGCAGTAGTAGTGATTTGGATAGTTTCTAGATCTATCTCTTCCTTGTGAGTAAAGAGTTCTTCTTGTTAGTTTCTTCTAGATCAAAGTTTCAGAACACAAGCTCTGATACCACTTGTTGATCCCAACTTAAGATCTTGCTTACCTTGTAAAAGGGTTAGTTGTATTGAATAGATTCAAAACAACTATGGTAGAAACTTTGTTAATACTAAAGAGTATGCAGAATTTACTCTTTAATACTGTTGGGAATTATATTTTCCTAACTTAGTACCGACAGTGTAATAGTTTGTACCGACGGTTATAGTTAGTACCGTTAGTATTAGTTTGTAATAGTTAGTACCGACAGTACAAAATAGTTAGTACTATTCGTGATAGTTAGTACCGTTTAAAAGATATGATTGAGATATATTAGGAAAGGATATGCATTGATTATGAGCATTATCTTCTACGCGTTTTGTAAGTCAGTTAGGGTTTATCCTTGATCTATAAAAGGATCCCTAAGACATTAGAAAAGTACACATCTGATATCTCACTCACACGCATATCATATCTCTTATCATTAGTTAAGAATCTGTAATCATTCTGCAGATCAATATAAAGAATAGTTATTGTTATTCTTCTTAGCATTATATGTTAGATTCCGCATAACATATAAGTGTTCATAGTCATTGTTTCTCCTATAATCATTGTGGAAGTATCCATAGTGGTTATAATCCTTACCAGGCTATAAGGTCTATTCAGTTTGGGACTCACAAGTGGTATCAGAGCCTGTGAGAAACTCTGAATAAGAAGAACAAACAAATCCAGTTATACATCTCAATCCTACAAATCTAAACATGTCTGGATCACAAGATGAAATTCCACCACCACCACCACCTCCACCATCATCATCACAAACACCAACACAACAAACTCCTCATACTGTATCAACCATCAAACTTCCTATTCTCAAAAAGGGAGAATATGATATATGGGCCATGAAAATGGAACATTATTTGGCCCATACAGACTATCCAATCTGGGAAGTTATACAAAATAGGAATGGTCATGTATCAATCACCACAGATACACAAGGACAAATCAAGGTTCTGCCTCCAAGAACTGCAGAAGAAATTGTAGCCAGAGAAAGAGAAAGAAAAGCAAGGACCACTTTGCTTATGGCTCTACCAGAAGATCATCTTGCTAAATTTCATAAGATGACTGATGCAAAAGAGATGTGGGATGCCATCAAATCTAGATTTGGTGGAAATGACGAATCAAAGAAGATGCAGAAGTATATCTTGAAGCAACAGTTTGAAGGATTCTCTGTATCAAACTCAGAAGGGCTTCATAAAGGCTATGACAGGTTCCAAAGTCTTCTGAGTCAATTAGAGATTCATGGAGCAGGTGTATCCACTAAGGATGCAAATCAGAAATTCCTTAGATCTCTACCTTCTGCCTGGTCTCAAGTTTCCTTAATTATGAGGACCAAACCAGGAGTAGACAGTCTCAGCTTTGATGATCTGTTATACAATAATCTAAGAGTCTTTAAGAGTGATATAAAAGGCTCTACTGCATCATCCTAAAGCCCGCAAAATGTAGCTTTTGTCTCTGAGAACAATACCAGTACTAATGAAGTTAGTACCGCTTATTGTGTTCCCAATCTTTCTGGTCAAAACACAAAGTATGAACAAACTTCACCTTCCCATTCTTCTTGCATTTTCCTAGCCATCTCTTCATCACTTTCAAGCTGTTTAAAATTTTTCTCAGCTTCAGGAATACCATCAGATTCACTTTTAGATTCATCCTCCTCTTCAAT
>BQNB010018059.1:0-48986 GCA_026074375.1 Tanacetum coccineum
ATAAGCCGGGTGTTTGCTTCTATTTTTCACTTGTTCTTTACATCAATTAGGATTTTTAGTGAATTTTCCAGATTTTTCCTTTTATTTTTTAAAATTTTATGATTTTTATTAGACAAAAAGTTTCGAAAATCAATTAAAAATAGAAAAATAATTTTTAAAAATACAAAAAAATAGTTTTTAGTTTTAGAATAATTACTTTTAGGTTTACATGCTTTAAAATCATTTTTACCTCTTTTAGATTTTTAATTTTATTTTTCACTTTTTAATTTAGTTTTTAAAATAGGATTTTATTTTAAAAAGTAGTTAAAAATAGTTTTCTGAAATTTTATAATATTCTAGACTTTTCTAAGTTTAAAAATCATTTTTTTTGAATTTTTAGGATTTAATTTGCTATTTTCTAGGATTTAAATAGATTTAATTAGTTTTTAATTCATAATAAATAAAAAATAAATAAAAAAATAACAATTTTATTTTTCCTAAAATTTTCTTTTGCCTTAATTTAGGTTTAGAAATTTTATTTGCATCCATAGGAGTTAAATTTAGTATAGTTACTTATTTGTCGCGTTTTCTTTGCTCCCGTTAATTGATTTTTTGCATTAATTGCTTTTGTTTGCTTATTTTAATTGTTGATTTTCATTAGTAAATACAGATAATCAAATCAATCTTTGACTTCAATTCAAATCATTGTCCGAACATCAAACGTGGTTTCAATTTCACGAATCGTTAGGGGATAACGACCCGGGAATCATACTTCCCGGTTTATATACGTATTATATTATATATATTTGTGAAGATTTTCCTTTTTACCTTTGTCCTCAAGGGTAGTTTGGTAATTTTCCATCATATATTATATATTTTATTATTTCGTATATATAGATTCTACCGAATCACAGCTTATGAACATGAGCTGGAGCTTGTAGAATATCTCTAAAAGCAATTTTGGTCCTTGTTTAAGCATAGGACTAAGGTACGCTCTCATTTTCATTTGTAGCTTAATTTCTATTAACGGGTACATTCGGGTGATTTATTCTGCTGTGATTTTTGCTTATTATGTCTTTGGATGGTTAAAATGTTGCATTAATAGTTTAAAAGTAACTTTTATTAAGTTTTTGATAATTCTGTCTTTAAAAGTGTTTAAAATGCTTCTTTGGTTTCAGCTTATTTTAGAACTCATTTTGCTTTAAATGTTACTTATATGTCCTTAATTAGTTTAGTTATTAATTTGTTATCATGTTTTAAGTCTTTTCATAATCAGTTTTAAGTTTTAAATGATTCTTAAGAATTTAAAGGGGTGTTTGGATTAGACAGTAGAAACCCATGTTTCTACTGTTGGATTGATTTCATCCTTTGATTTAGATTCATTCTGTCCTAGATTAATGGTTTTTGAAGTTTTATTAAAGTTTAATAGGATGTGTCAAGTTTTACGGACTTTGTATGAGTTTTTAACGTTGCATTTCTAATATACTGTCTAAACTGTTAGTTTCTAAAAGTTTAGTAGAGGCTTGTTTTAAATTTCTAGCTTGCATCACTTGAGTCATATTTGAGTCTGTCGTTAACTTTCTTTGCCTTTGACAAAAAACGTTTAGCATTTTTCATTTATAATCAGTTAGCATGATTAAGCTTTTGAAACTCTTTTTTTGAGGGATATAGTTGAGGTTTATTTAGCTTAATTTTTTTTGAACCTTTGTTTTGTTGAGCTTTTTTTTGTTTATTTCAAGTGTTTTAAGTTTCCATTTGGTCTAGAGAGTTTTTAAGTCATTATACATTAGCCTTTAAATTCAGTTAAAATGTGTGCCAAGAGTCTGCCAAAACCATTTTGGAGTCAACTGTCTTTTTCGTCCTTTTCAGCACTTTCAGGTTATGGTTGTGCTTATTTTGTTCCTAAGGCTTACTTGGTATATGTCTAATCTGTTCGGGACTTTATTAGTTTGTCCTTTGGATTATTAAGTCACAAAATAGCTAATCATGTTTAGTTACATGGTCATATAAGTCTTTTTAAGTTAAACATCATTTTGATTAGCTTTTCTCTAACTTATTTTAAGTTTTAAAAAAAAGTGCTTTTACAAAAGTTGCTTTTTTCACTATTTTTAGCTTTTTCAAAACTTAAATTTACAAAATAAAAAAGTTTTTCAAAAAGGAAAGCCACAGGGTTCGAACCTGTGACCTCCCCTTCACTCTCCCAACATTTTAACACTCCACACTCTACCATCTTCGCCCTTGGGTCTTTTCTGTTAGACCCTTGGGCCACTTGGTATTTAAGGGTGTTTTCCTTTTTAAGCTTTCAGACCTTTAGGGCTTATTTTTAGCTTATTAAGATAAGGTGTGTGGCTTATTTTATTTTTCCTAGGATTAGAATTACCTTAAGTATTTTTAGTAAATTTTTCAGAATTTTCTAATTTAGTTTAATATTTTTAATAATATTTTTAAGTTAAATTAGTTTTTAATTCATAATAAATAAAAGAAAAGTCAGAAAAATATAATTCTTTTTTTTTAAATTATTTTTAATCATTTAGGACTTTTAAAATTTAAATTTGCATTTTTAGGGTCAAAATTTGATAATTTAGGTTTTAAGTCGCGTTTTTAGATTCCTGTTAACGTTCTTAGTTTAAGTCCTTAATTGCTTTCGTTTTTAGCTTGCCTTTATTTGTTTTTGCATGTTATTTGTAGAATTAGAATCCAAATCAAAATTTTGATTATTTAAACACACGATCACGAACTTAACCTCGATTTTTAATTCACGCCTCGTCAGGAAACGACCCGGGAAGGTTTTGGATTTTACTTTGGATAAAAGTAATCTTCCTTCTTAAAAACCTTACGGAATACTTACTCACTCTCATTATTTGATATTTTGATTTTAATTATATATATGTATATTAAGTTATATATATAAGTATAATTAAGTTGAAATCAGTGTGCGATATATGAAAAACTATCTATTCGAAACGAGCTCTCCAAAACTACTTTTACGCCTAATAAAAACATTCCTAAGTCGCTCAAAACCTCAAAATCATTTTGGATCAGCAACATCATTTTTCGCAAACGCTTCCAAAAATCACACCAAACTTCACAATAGTGCTTAATCTAGCCTAATCTTTATTCATAACTAAACCACAACAAAACCACACCTAAAGCTAACCTAATCCCTTCATTTCTATTGTTGCAACTCTCATTCAACTCTCATCTCACCAAGAACATAATATTGAACTAGTAAAACAAAGTAACATCATTATTTATAAAATCTTGTTTTATAATCTTTCAAAAATTAAACCACAACATATGGATGTATGGATCTAGAACATATACGAAAGAACATAAGTAAATCACAAGAAAAGATTCAAGACACTTACAAAAATGAAGAACAAGTAGAGAAATCACAAGATCTATACCCCAAAATACTAGATCTATAAAACCCAACAACAAATCTTGAAACCCTAACTTTAGATCTTAAAGAAAAACCTTTAAATCAAAGAACCAATACTTCAAAACACCTTAGATGTTCTTAAAAATAAACCTAGTATGCTTGGATTATGCAATAAATCGAAGATATGGAAACCCTAATAAGGGTGTTTGTTTGCCATGGCCTAGAGAGCAAAAGGAAGAGAAGAGAGAAATTTTTGGAGACTATGAGAAAAGATGAAACCCTAGAGTGAGAAGTGTTTACT
This sequence comes from Tanacetum coccineum, assembly GCA_026074375.1. NCBI lineage: Eukaryota > Viridiplantae > Streptophyta > Magnoliopsida > Asterales > Asteraceae > Tanacetum > Tanacetum coccineum. The sequence goes on from BQNB010018059.1 coordinate 3,663, forward strand.
ATTTATAAGACAAGAGGTGGTCTAGGTTCTTGGTTTGTTGTAACAAGTGACCAACATACACACAAGGGTGTGTGTGCACCCTTTGCTCGGCCAAACTCCAACCACAAGGACCATGGGTTTAAATTTTTAGATCATGGTTCATTATTCAAGCATATAAGTTTGTCAAACTTGGTCAAATGGTGTAAGAATGCATTTGTCTTGACTTGGATGGTTAATTGTGCATGAAATGGACTCCCTCATGTGTCACTTTCACACGCATGCATGGGAAATTCAAAAAAAGATGCCTTTGATTTAATTTTAAGATTTATGGTGTATTTGTTTTGGTTTAGGCGTCCATATTTATAAGAGGGGGGGTATGAACGAAATTTTTAACTTATGAACATGAGATGGACGATAACTAAAGTTTACACGAAAAGATTTCGGGTTTTCGAGGTTCTGTTTGATCAAAAACGCGAAAAACATAATTTAAACGTTAAAGCGTAAAAATAAATACCGGGTGTGATCGTAAACTATGAAACACTTGGAAAAGATAAATAGCTCATATAATATCTAAACTAATCAAAATCCGAAGTCGAAACGCGTTCGATGACGTTTTTCAGATTTATGCGGGTTAACTTCCCGGTAAACTGCCAGATTCAAACGTAACGTATAAAAATCAAAAATAATGATCGGAAAAGTTTAAAATATTGACCTGAAATTTTCGGGGTGTGACATTCTTCCCCCGTTAAACTTGTTAAAAGATCTTGTCCTCAAAGCTGTAAGACGTGGAACTAAGGTTTAACGAAAAAGAGAGGGTACATTTTCTTCATTTGAACTTCAACGCTCCCAAGTAAACTACGGCCCTCGTCCTCGAATATCCAACGGACCTTCACGATTAGAATGTGAGCTTTGCTTTAGCTTTAAAACTCTCAATCCATAATTACAATTGGTTCTTCAAAGAAAGTAGCTATGTATATCAACGGATCTCAATCCAACGCAATACTATGTTTCGTATACGAATCACTTTTTCAAATTAGAATCAATGAAAATGCTATGAACTCGGCTTACATTGCTCTGGGAGTTCAAGTCTATAAGCAACGTTCCCACTTTTATCAAGAAACTTGAAAAGTCTACTATAGCGCGGGTCATCTTTCCCCCGTTGCCGAAATTACACCCCTTTCCCATGGCGATACCTTCAACATAACCTTATCTCCAACCTCAAATTCAATGCTTATTACAGTCTCCTATCGGCGTAGCTCTTTTGTCTATATCGTGCATCTTGAATACGCTTCTTGATCTGAATGATCTTCTTAGTTGTTTCATGAATAATTTCTGGACCAGTGAGCTGAGCATCTCCAACCTCAGCCCAACAAATAGGCGATCAACATTTTCGGCCGTAGAGAGCTTCGAACGGTACAACTTTGATACTAGGTGATAACTTTTTGTAGAAAACTCCACCAAAGTAGTGCCTTATCCCAACCTTTCCAAAATCACTCACACAAGCACGCAACTGGTCCTCCAAGTTTTGGATGGTCTCTTTCACATTGGACCATCAGTCTGTGGATGGGTAAGCCATACTCAATATCTAATTAAGTACCTAGGGCTTTGTTTAGCGATTGCCATAAATGAGATGTAAATTTACTGTCTCGATCAGAAATAAACAAAACCGGCACTCCATGCCTCGAGACTACTACCTATCAAGTATTCCTCATCGTCAACTCTCCATGAGTCATTTCCTTCCATTGTAAGAAATAAGCGGATTTGTGATCGGCTCAACAATTACCCCAATTGTATCTTGACCAGTTGAGTCTTTAGTAACTTGAGTAAACGAAATCCATAGTAACGTTTTTTTCACTTCCACACAGTGGATCACATGTTGAACCAACAAACCGGATGGTTTTTGGCATTCGGCCTTAACTTTGGCACAGGTCAAACATTTACTAACGTAGATGGCAATTTTTGCTTTCATATTTGGCCACCAATACAGTTTCATCAAATATTGGTACATCTTGTCCAATCCAGGATGAATTGAATATTTTGACTTATGCGATTCATGCATAATCAACTCTCTTAAGTTACCTCAACAAGGTATCTAACTTCTCCCATTCAAGCATAATGTTCCATCAGTACGTTGCTCTAGCTTCTTAATCATACCACACAGATCTTTGGTTCCAAAATTCTCCTCTTTTCTCACCTCAACTTGAGCATTTAAAATTTGCACAGGAAGGTTCAGACAAATCGTCATAACCAAAGCTCGAACTCGTAGTGGCTTAATCCGTTCCTTTCGGCTCAAGGCATCCGCCACCACATTCGCCTTTCCCAGATGATAACGAATCTCGTAGTCGTAATCGCTCATCAGCTCTAACCATCTACGTTGTCTCATGTTCAGCTCTTTCTGATATAGAATATCTTGCAAACTCTTATGATCAGTGAACACAACGCATTTCTTGCCGTACAAATAGTGTCTCCACATTTTGAGAGCAAACACTACAACTCCAAGTTCTAAGTCATGTGTAGTGTAATTCTTCTTATGAATCTTGAGTTGGCATGATGTGTAGGCTATGACTTTCTCCCTTTGCATCAAAACTACGCCTAATCCTTTACGAGAAGCATCATAGTAAACCACGAAGTTTTCACTACCTTCGGGTAAGGATATGATCGGTGCACTACACAACTTCTGCCTCAACAGTTGGAATGCAGCTTCTGCCTTTTCGGTCCAATTAAACTTCACGTTCTTTTGAGTCAACTTCGTCATAGGTTTGGCAATCTTCAAGAAACCTTCGATAAATCACGTAAATATAGACCAGGCAAGACTAAAATTGAAAAAATTTCTGTCAGAGTCTTGGGTGATGCCCAATCCTTGATGGAATCAATCTTAGCTAGGTCCACATGAATGCCTTCACTATCAATCACGTGACAAAGAAATTGTACATTCGATAGCAAAATTCAACACAATCGAAAACTTGCATAAACAAATCTTCCTTCTTAAGCAAGCACTAAAATTTAACTTAAGATGTTCTGCATGCTCTATATCCTGAGCTCTTTGGAGTAGATCAATTATGCCATTCAATAAAAACGTTCAAAATTTATCTAAGTACAAAGTTTGCACACCCATTCTCAAGGTCCCATGAATACTGCCGGTGCGTTAGTCAATCCAAAAGGCATTACTTGCAACTCGTAGTGGTCATAGCGAGTCCTAAACGTCGTCTTTGGGATGTCCTCGTTACGAACTCTGAGTTGGTGGTAACCAGACCTCAAGTCGTTCTTCGAGTAAACACTTGATCCTTGCAACTAATCAAATAAGTCGTCGATTCTCAGAAGTGGATATCGATTCTTCACAGTCAGCTTGTTCAGCTCGCGGTAGTCAATACACATCTGAAAAGATCCATCTTTCTTTTTGAAAAATAAGACCGGGTCTCCCCAGGGTGAGGAACTCGGTCTTATAAATCCCTTGTCAAAAAGTTCATGCCAGTGAGTAGACAGTACACTGCATGTTTCTGACGGAGCTACACTATACGGGCTCGTGCCACAGGTGCCAGTACCAAGGACCAACTCGCTTTAAATTCAACTTGTCGCGTTGGTGGTAATCCAGGAAAGTCTTCTGGAAATACCTTCAGAAAGTCCCGTACAGTCGACACGTCCTCAAGTCGCTTCTCCTCCGACTTGTCTTTGGTTTCCTTCTTCGTAACTTGTGCTAGAAAAATTAGGCAACCTCTCTTAATATATTTCTGAGTTTTAGTGCACGATATAATGCTCAACTTCGACTTCTCGCCCTTTGCCGCCCTATCCCTAAAGCTATCAAAACTTTCAGCTCCAAAGGGGAATGTCGCACGATCTTCTCATCACAAACGATCACCGCATGATGGTTCGCTAACCAATCTATGCCGATAATGACGTCAAAACTACCAAGTTCTACTGCATTAGGTCAATATTGAATGGGTGACCTAACAATCCTAATATACAACCTCTAAGTATGGTATTAGTTTTGGAAATTCTTCCGTCGGCTAATTCGACAGCATATCTAGCGTCTAAAGTATCAGGGGTTACATCAACCAAAGTACTAAATGTGTTAGGAACACGAAAGTGTCGGTCACTTCCATAGATAATTGTAGTTAGCTCGTTAAGTTAATTTTTGGAAACTTACTAGGCTAGTTAGCTAAAGCCTATGGACAAACCCGTGAAGGCCCATGCCCATGTCCACATGTAAGTATTTATACACCTCTCTATGCCTTGAAGAGGTGGCTGGATGTTTATTCTTTCACACACTTATGCATTTCATTTCTATGTTTACTTTCTCTCTCTAAGTGTTCATCCAACCCACACCTCTCTAGAATCACCTCTCTTTCCCTCTCATCAAGTATGTTATTAGATTAGTCATCAATTAGTATCAAGATCCATGGAGTGGTGTGTTTAGTTTTTGTGTTCATTTTTGGTTTGTGGTATTTTCTTGCAAAAATCATTTTTTTCCTTATTTTTTCTTTATTTTCGAAGCTATTGTGTACACTAAAGGATCATTTACATAGGTAAATTTGATCTAGTATCCTTGGATATAGGTGTACAAGCTTAGAATAAAAAAACACAATTTTTGTGTTCATCTTTTGTGTTCGAAAACCTTTACAAAGAACAAAATCTTGATTTTAAATTTTTCGGCTTAAAAACCTTAAAGTTTCCATTTTTAATTGTTCTATTGGGTTTAGTAACACCTAGTTGAACAAGAAATTTTGCAAAACAACCATCAAAACGGTGTCTTTTGTGTTTTAAATTTTTTGGTTTTTAAATAGTTTAGTACCGAACAACTAGCTTAAGTCTCAAACCGAACAACTGGCTTGAAGTGAAACCAAAAAACTAAAGATTAGTGTAAACCGAACAACTGAAGATCAGTATAAATTGAACAACTGAAGTTCAGTGTAAACCAAACAACTGAAGTTCATTATAAATTAAACAAGAGTTAGTACCGAAAAACTAGGCTTTAAGTATCAACCGAACAACTGGGCTTTGAGTGTAAACCGAAAAACTAAAGATCAGTGTAAACCGAACAATTGAAGATCAGTGTAAATCGAACAAGTGAAGTTCAGTGTAAACCGAACAACTGAAGTTTATTATAAACTGAACAACTAAAGTGTAGGGTAAACCAAACAACTGAAGTGATAAGGTAAACCGACAACAACTGAAGTGTAAAGGGTACACTGACCAAACTAAAGTGTAGGGTATACCGAACATCGTGAAGTGAGGGTAAAATTGAACAACTGAAGTGTAGGGTAAACCAAACAACTAAAGTGTAGGGTAAACCGAACAACTAGAGTTCAGTGTAAATCGAACAACTTAACTTTGGTTTAAACCGAACTACTCAGTTTTTTCAAAATTATACGGTTTATTCCTTTGACTTGTAAAATCCTGTAAAACATTAACTTGTTTTCCTCGGTTTTGTCAAGAATTGTAAAATCTCGTATAAAGACAAAAAACACTTAAAAGACAACTTAATCAAACACAATTTCTTTCTACCACTGTTCGATCAAACAAGTAATCTTTTAACATACAAATTTCTCAATGACGACTCTTGCTGACAAAGCGATTCTTTCGGGTGTTGACAATCATCCACCTATGTTGGAAAAAGATATGTACGATTCTTGGAAAAGCATAATGGAGCTATACATGATGAATAGACAACATGGATAAATGATCATTGAATCCATTAAAAATGGTCCACTCATCTGTCTACAATTAAGAAAAATGCAGTGACTAGACCAAAGAAATATTCTGAGTTATCTGCTAGGGAAGAAATTCAAGCTGATTGTGATGTCAAGGCAAAAAATATCATTCTCCAAGGATTACCACCAGAGGTCTATGCATTGGTTAGCAATCATAAAGTCGCCAAGGAACTTTGGGAAAGAATTCAACTTCTCATGCAAGGAACTTCATTGACGAAACAGGAAAGAGAATGTAAGCTTTATGATGAATTTGATAAGTTTACTTATAAGAAGGGGAAACACTACTTATTCTACTTGAGATTTTCACTGCTACTCAATGACATGAACATCTACAATATGAAACTGGAACATTTTCAAGTGAACATCAAATTTTTGAATACTCTTCCTCCAGAGTGGAGCAAATTTGTGACAGATGTCAAACTGGTTGGGATATGCACACATCTAAACATGATCACTTCATGCTTACTTGGGAAACAAACATGAATTCATTCAAATGAGTTTGTTTAATGCATGAACCAACTCAAATTCACGCTTTGCTTTGGTTTCAACCCATCAGATGGCCCAATCTCCTTATCAAACTCATAAGAACTCATACCAAAACTCTCAATTTCAACCACAAGTTTCACTTTATTAGTCTCAACTGTATGGATCACTTTTTTAGTCTCAATTTAATCGATCTTATCACCTTTTTCTTAGTTGATTAATGTAGCCAGTAGGTCAAGGTTTAAGAATTTATAAGCCAAAGTGCCATAAGTTTCTGTTTAGTGTCTTAAAAATAAGCCCAAAAGTCCTTATTTGGCCTGTTTCATTGTGTTTTCTGTCAAAGTGCTTTATTTGCTTATTTGAGCTTATAGGTGTTTGGATTTGCTTTATTTTTGTTCTTAACTGCTTATTAGTCAAGTGTCTTGTCTATTTTCAGCTTGTTGATTGTCAAATCCTTTTTAAGTGCTTATTATAGTTTAGACAGTTTTAGTTAAACTTAATGCTTAAAAAGCTCAAAGTTGAATCTGTCCTTTTTAAGTGCTTATTTCCCTGGCTTATTTTGATTAATTGCTTATTAGGTGTAGAGTAGGATATGCCTTAGCTTACTTTTCTTTACATTGTGCTTATTTGTCATTAAAAAGCCAACACAGTTTAAGCCCCATTAGCTTTAGATCCTTTTTAAGCTTCTGTTATTTTTTTGCTTATTTACCTAGCTTAATTCTGATTCCCACATTTGCTAATTAGGTTTTAGCATTTTATTATATAATTTATTTTCGCCCCCCTTTTTATGCTTAATTATTGTTGTTTTAAAAAAGTCCCAAGTAGTTTTAGCACTTTTAGCCTTATTAATTTTATAAGCCATGTGTCTGTTTAAAAGCTTTTTTCCAACTTATTTACAATGGTACATAAAAAGTTTTACGCTGATTGAAAGGAGCTTATTTTTCATTACGTCTTTAAGTTTGTGTAAAAAGAATTGAAAAAAAAATGTTTTTAAAAAAGGGACAGTCATGGGACTTGAACCCATGACCCTCCCCCTTATCACCCATCTAAACCTTTATATCACACACCTCTACCGCTGTGCTACATTAGCTCATCCGGTAGAGGTGTGCAACATTTAGTTGTTAAAGGGTCTTTACCCCAATAAGCTTATAAGCTGTTTTCGAATTTTAACAACTTATTGTGATAACTGTTTGACCTACACTTATTTTTTCATAGATAAAAACCCAAGTAGTTAATTGTACCAAGATAAATCTGGACAATAAAAGTGTCAATGATACTTTAACTGCTGAGCTTGAAAGATATAAGGAACAAGTTAAAGTTTTGAAAGAAGGACAAAATGTTGATTTAAAGAGTAATGATAACGTTTTAGATTCAAGTGCACAGTCTGTAGAGATTGATCGTCTTAAACAAACTCTTTCTGAACATTTAAAAGAAAAGGAATCTTTAATGCAAACAGTTACTCTTCTCAAAAATGATTTTAAGAAAGAAGAATCTAGGAACATCGATAGAGAGATTGCTTTAGAAAAGAGGATCAAACAGCTAGATAATATTGTTTTTAAAAGAGATCAATCTGCACAAACTGTTCACATGTTGACGAAACCTCAGTTTTTCTATGATCATACCACTAAACAAGCTCTAGGTTTTCAAAATCCTTTCTATCAGAAGAAAGCTCAGCAATTGGAACCAAAGCTTTATGATGGTAATGTCATTAAGAATACGAGTGCTATTGTGATTCCTGACTCCGAAGAGACCCTAATGCTTGCTGAAGAGAGTCGTTCAAAAATGATTTTAAAACAAAAGGATCCTATGATGTTAGAAAAGAAAGTCAATACTACACCAGTCAATTATGCTGTTCTTAACCAACTTTCTCAAGATTTTAAAACACGGTTTGTTCCACAAACTGAATTATCTGCTGAACAAGCCTTTTGGTCTCAGAATTCTGTGAATTCCCCTGATCCCACTCTTTCTAGTAGACCCACCAAAGTTGAGGTTCCAAAGGAACTTCTTAAAGTCAGCATGGTTAATACGAGTTTGAAGAAACTTAAACACCATCTTGCTGGTTTTGACATGGTTGTCAAAGAAAGAACTACGGCCACAGCCATCACTGAGGACTCGTGGGGGTTTGAACATACAAAAGCTTGTTTTAGGGATGAAATAATTCCATTTGTAAAAGCTCTGAAGGACTTGTTTAACACATTCGATCAATATTTGATTGATGAACTTTCTGAAGTCCAAAATGTCTTTCATCAAATGGAACAGGCTGTGGAACAACATCGTTTAGAGTCAAAAACATTTGAAGTTAAAATGAATCAAGTTTTGAACGAAAATGAACGACTTTTGGAACAAATCATTAACACAGATATTGTGAACATAATTATAAATTCTTCTGTGGATAATGCTTCTGTGAATGTGCATGAATGTGAATTGTGTCTAAAATTTAAGACCGAGCTTCTCAACAAAAAAGATTTTGTTGAAAAAGAGATTTACGATAAACTGTTCAGAAGTTTTACCACTCTTGAAAAACATTGCATCTCTTTAGAAGTTGATACTCAACTTAATCTGGAAATTTTTCAAAGGGACAATTCAATTTCAAATCAAAGTGCTCCAAGTTTTGATCAATTGTTTGAATTAAACGAATTGAAAGCTCAGTCCTAAGAGAAAGACATGGTCATAAAGAAGTTGAAAGAGATAATTAAATCTCTAAGTGGAAAAATGAATGAGGATAAGATGAAAAAGGACTTAGAGGAGATTGAAACAATAAATATTGAATTGGATCATAGGGTGTCAAATCTTATTGCTGAGAATGAGTATTTGAAACAGACCTATAAGCAACTTTATGACTCGATTAAACCAGCACGTATTCGATCCAAAGAACAATGTGATGGATTAATTACTCAAGTTAATCTAAAGTCTGTGGAAATCTCTGATTTAAATGCTCGTCTTCAAGAAAGAGTTTTGGTAATTACTGTAACACCCTCAAATCTGAGTATGCAGCGGAATGTTGAATATCCGAAGGCGTTACATTATTGGGTCAATAGCACAAGATCAGAGAACGACTACTAACGTGTCGTTTGAAAAAGATACATTGGGTTAACAAAATACTTGTTTATTACATACGCTCATGGCTTCAAATGGTTCAACATAATAGATAAAGATTTCGGTTTATAACAATTATCCCCAAAGTGTAATAAGACCCCAAATCTTAAGTGTTGAGTACTCTCAACTCTATTACTCCCACATGGTAATCGACCGTCACACGTGCCTATATTGACCTGAAAACAGATGCTTGTAAACAACGACACATAAAGATTTTCGAATTCATAGGTTTATGTAAATCAATGGTAGGACCGCAAGATTTTCAAGTGTATGATTAAGCAACAGATGCAAACATCATAAAAGTAATTACGTTTCCTAAGCTCATGACACCGAGGCTCGACGTATATGAATGCAATTATAAATTGCCAACTGGTGTCCGTGAATGATGTGCTAACCCTGCAACATCCCAAATTCGACATGGTATGCGTTCGTTCCCAGTGATAGCTAGTCACCCGAACGGGGATTGTCAATCCCTAATAGATCTATCCATAACATTCGCGCCCGCACAATGTAATTCCCAATCACATCTATGCAATTAACAGTTCATGATCATGGACATAAAGGGGTTATGGTAACTTAGGCAAACACGTAATCATGGCATAAAATGTACACTTGCGTCCAGTTTGTAAAACAAAGCATGTTATCACCCCAAGGATGTAAATCATTTAAATAATTGTAAAGCATGGGGCTATGAACTCACCTTAGCCGGTAGTTCTCTGAATGATAACAAGTATCCAAGTAGGTAGTGGATCACACCGTTAAGTACCTAAGTAAGTACGGTCAAGTCTTAGTTTACACATTTAAACTAACGACTCATTGTATAACTAAATCCCATTTTAAGTTTATATATACCGTTATCACTTGTGTGGTGACACACAAGATCATTGTATTTATAGTTTCGATGGTTCTCGAGAAACGTGAAATCATTATTAATAAATATACATTATTTATTAACTCGTTATTAAACCCGTTCGATGTCCGAATATCTTTATGGTTCGACCGACGTGTTAAGTGTTTCATCTATTTCACTTTGGTTCTAAAATACCCTTAAGTTTCTAATTATTTCACTTTTAGTCCCTAGGTTTACAAATATACATATTTATATTTTAAACCTTTTAGTTTTGGAAATGACATAATTAGTCCCTTAAGTTTCTAAAAAGGATAGTTTAGGTTTTTATAGTTTACACTTAAATCCTCAAGTTTCAGAATATTACAAGAATAGTCCCTGGGGTTATTGAAATTCGAAAGTGACAAAACTAACCCCTTAGGTTTCGGCAATTACGGTTTTAGTCCCCGACTTTGTAAAAATCGCATTTTCAACTCAATTAAATCCCGACAAGTGGTATTTGGCCTTATTTAGTTCAAGTAAGCCAACCAAGTCATTTCGGCTTATAAATAAGCTATTTCGAGCTTATTTCGGCTTAACGGGCCTTATTGGGCCCGTTAAGGTCCGTTTAGGTTTCTAACGATCTATTTTAGTTTCAATAAGTCCAAAAGCCTCCAATAAGCTCATATGGGACCGTTTAGCTTAGAATAAGCTCGATGAGCTTATTGAAGCTTATTTCGAGCCAGTTGGGCTTATGGGCCCAATGACTTAACCCGATAAGGGTGTTTAGTGTCCTTAGACTTTTCCTAGTGCTTTTTCCCACTTGTATAAGCCGAACAGCTGTTTTCCTTTTCAGCTTATTCTAAATAAGCCAATAAGCTAATAAGCACTCAAATGGGCCGGTCTTGGGCCCGTTTAGGCCCGGTAGGGTTTTTAAAAGATCTAGTTGGGTCCATTAGGGTCCGTTAAGCTTATTTAGATCCAATAAGCACTTGGGAGGTCGGTTTGCTTATTTAGCTTATCCGATAAGCTAATAAGCTCTCCGTTGGGCCTATTGGGCCCGATAGTCACCCGAATGGGTTCTAGGGGTTAGGGCTTGGCCCGTTAACCTTATTTGAGTCCATTAAGCCCTTTGAACTTGTATAAGCTGCGTAAACTTTCACCAATAAGCTACTTGAGCTTATTGTGAGCTTATTTGCTCATTAGGGCCCGTAAATGGGCTAGGAGGCCCATTAAGGGTCCGTTTGGTCTTAAAAGAAACACGAAAGGTTCACTTATGTTTTTAAGTCTATATTAAGCTCATTAAGCCGCGCATAAGCACACGAATAAGCTGTTTAGGCTTATCGTGGCTTATGAGCCTTGTGGGCTCACGAAGATGGGCTACGTAGCCCACTAAGGGTCCGAAAGGTTTATTAATGTGTTATGGTCTTGTTAAATTTGTCTAGCACTAAAACGAACGCGTCTAGTATTTTCTAAGCGTGACTTGCGACATGCAAACGTTCCTCAACGTCGACTACATGTTCCCACACCCTCATGCCGTGTTTACCACAATAGTTTACGTGTAGTTTTGTGTTTTCATTCCAATACAAGTTCATAACTCTTTTGTCTACATTCGTGGGTTCTTATGGAGCGTTCAAGCTTTTTAAATCATTCGCTACTCGTTTCCTAATCATGAAATCACCACGCAAGATGTCGCTTGCTAATTTTTAAGTGTGCGAACCATGCATGGTCTAGACCATGCGTGTTCATGTACACATATTCGTTACTAAAGGATCATGACGCGACTTACATGTTACTACAAGAGATATGACGAAAAGTAAGTGATACAAGGGACTTAGGTACGACTTACAAAGGTCCTAGCTTTCGTTGATGGTGAGTTGGGACGTCGACCCGACCCTTATACACCCAAACGTGTACGTTCTCAAGCTTCAAAGTCTATTTCCCAATCCCTTAGCTCGTATCTCCTCTTAGCAACCTTAGATTCGTTCCTAAAAGATCTCTTGTGATTGTGAAATAGAAATGTGGGTCGAGTTTGGTTCGGCTTCGATGAATGATAAGTGATTAGAGGGTAAGGAGATTGTGTTAGCCTTGAGAGAGTTTAAGGGTTGGTGAAAGTGTATTATGTGAGTTGTGAATGTGTATTTATTATATTATATATATATTTAGTTTTAGTCTTGATTAATGGTAAATATAAGTAGTGCTCGAGTACAATTTGTTCATGAATTTCTTAAGTAAATTCAATAATCTTTCAAAATTATCAATACTACACTATCTTATATTCCCCTAAATATTGAGGTGGGAGCAATAAAATGTTCCTTATATGGCCTTGAGAATATTGGAAAATTTCTATCCTGTAAGCATAAATTTTAATCTTTTAGTTATCAAAATATCAATAGACTTGACATTTTTTGATAAGGGAGAAAATGTAATTAAATTATATTGGCTCATAATATGATTTTTAAGATATAAGTGTTCGTAAACCCATATATGTTCTAGAAACTCTTTTCGATTAATCGATTCACATATGAAGGGGGAGCAATAATACTTATGTGATTGGTTGATTGTGGAAAGTACCAAGACAGACCATTTATATTTACTGTATCTGGAGTAATAAGTTGGTTATAGCTTAGGTATTCTTTCCCTATGATCAAGCCAGAGCCGGAGGGATTCTTACCTTAAGGGATATTCCACTAGATAGTGTAGTAGTTCTTAGGTATGAAAAAAGGAGTAAAATTGAGAATAAGGGAAAAGTGTTGACTGAGATGGAGCTAGTACTGGAACAAACCCAACAAGGTACTAGTTATGAAGTCTCGGTAAGTGCTGAAGGGGTTGAAGAATTAAAAAAAAAGTTAAGATAAAGGGTGAAAAGAAAAAAGCCCTCCTTACACTTGGGCATAAACCGGGTCAATACATTTGCTGTCTAGAATCATAAAGATGATTGCTGACATTAAAGACTGACATCATAGACCCAATGATGCAATGCACAACCCTCCCTAGCCACTCAGAATCTCTCAAAAGATTTCTGTTTCATTTCTCACGGAGATTACACGCATTTCTATCAACTTTCTCACTCCGAGTTAGTTGGTATTATAATGTGGCGTTTGCTTCTAGCCTCCGCATCACTTAAAACCAATATGCTCTATTTGAGTCTTGAGCCAAAAGAGATCATCCATAAATCTCATTAGGACACTTGTCAAAATTATGCTTGCTATTTCACACAATGTGAATAATGAGAAATATATAAAGCGTTCTACGCATTATCCTTGTGATTTTGCTATAGAAACATCAGACGTGATACTAAAATTATTCCACTATGAATGATGGAATCTGCTTGATCAAACATATGACAAGCTATGGTTGGTGACTTTGTGCGATTCTATACGATTCCAAGCTGTGTGACAATGGAAAGAAACGATGGTGAGATTCTTAATGAATCATAACTTTTCCAATATATGATTAATGATTGATTGATGAACTTTTGGAAATGATTTAACACTCTCTATGTGTCACAAAACCACTTTAGACAAGTGATCACATCGATTGATTTTTCAAAATCAATTTTTATTTCAATCGTGTGAGATAGTAAATAACTCGCTGGTTTCACTTTATCGTTGTTGTCCTGCTTTGAGACATTTCGGGTAATGAGAGCATGCTGAGTTTGATGAATCTAATACATATGTGTTAGAAAGATTTGATACTTCAGCTGGAAATCCTGTTAAGGAGATTCTTCTTAAATGAATCTACCTGATCGCAGATCGATCCTCATGGATTCGAAGGTTACTCTAACCAAACACAGGCGAATGACAAAGCTATATTCGTCCCCTTGCTTTATTGCTAACTGTTTTAATGTAGGATTCTTAAAGATGGAGGTAAGTATACCTGGTTCCAGCCTGACTCACATATTCATAAGACGTTTGCTCATACTCGAACGACATTTATAAAGATACCATTAAAAGCTCAAGTACATGTTTCAAGACTTCTGCTACTCTAATACCGTACGTCTTTCTTGAAGTGACGAAGTATTAAAGTCAAAGAATTTCAAGGAAGTTTTCGTCACTCTAATACCGAAAGTCTTTCTCAAAGTGACAAAGTGTTAAAGTTAAAGAATATCAAGAAAGATGGTTACACTCTCTTTCAAACATCAAGAACATTATGAGCATGTTGGTCCAAAGTCACAAGTTCATAGATGGCAAATAATTACAGAGATAATTCAAATGATGATGCAAGATTATGATCTCTGGAAGTTCAAATCAAGTAATAAAGCTCACGATACAAGATCATCAAGCAATGAAGGAACTAAGCTCAAGCATAATGTTCAAGGACCACTACATAATAGATGCAGACAAGGATAACTTTTTCATAAAAAGGGACTCTAAGATCTAGACAAGAAGCTTCATTCTGTTTAATGATCAACGTCATCAAGGAGAGATCTCTATGATTACCCCTTAGGGGGAGATTGTTAGGAACACAAAAAGTGTTGATCATTTATGAGATCTCAATGATCGTCCCTTAGGGGGAGATTATTAGGAATTCAGTTTTTAGTGAAGTAACGATCATTATCGATCTCATGAGCCTTTGTAATAGTTAGACAAATTCATGTATTAAATAGTAGCTAACAGGACCCGCTTTTATTGGAATGCCCGGTTCGGGCCCCATCTCATGTAAGCAATTATTATAACCTCTGCCACATATAGAGAGGGTGTTGGTTGAATGATTTTCTAACTATCTTGATTTCTCTTGCGAGTGTGTTTTTGAGTGTGTTCTCCAGCCAATCTCTCTAGCTTTCTCTTCTATAAGTCTACGAAGTGTCATTAGGTTTGTGTGAAATTAAATATCCTTCAATTCCTTTAAATCGTTTTGCATTAATACCAACTTCTCTCAAGATTGGTTCGTGAAAAATAACAGATCGTCATTCGTCATCACGTATTGCATCCATATCTTCTAAAACTGCAAAATCCGTCTACAGATGAAAAAGTTCTAACATAGATAGGTATGGTCATTTAAAGCTTCAACTACATTTTTTTTCCACTTGTATTCCATTTTGTCCCTTCATTTTAGGAGTTATGAAACCTTTTTGGACTTATATTGACGTACAAGGGATAAGGAAATAAATTGCGTGTAATAACTTGATGTGTCGTAGAGGGAGTATCCAAAAAACCAAAATTTCAAATAAAAAATCTAGTTTTTGGGCACGTATGCGAGGGACGTGGAGAATTTAATCTTTATTTTTATTTGATTATTGTGTTTTTAGATTAGTGTATAATTTTGTATTTAATTGTTTTCTTGTATAATTTATGTGTTTTAGTTGTTTATTTAAATTTTTTTCATAATACACTGTTTTGGTCGATAAACTCGATACGGCGTATCTACCCCTATTGAATATGACGTATCCAACTTTCTGACCAATACACCGTATCCGTTATGATTCAGCAATACGACGTATCCGATTATTTGTATACGACATATTGACTAAAATTTTCAAAATTTTTGCAAGTCTATTTCTCTAGAATAGCTTTACTTTTAATCATGTCTTATTTTCATCAAAGAAACTTCGGACTCGTCCATTATCACTTTACTTACCCGGAACGGAGTATTAACTTGGAAGAATGTTATACAAATTTATCGACGAAGGAAAACGTATGAAAGAGGAGATGAGAGCATTCATCCATGAATTTAGATCAACAAACAAGATCTTATTTAAAGAAAGGAACAATTTGTTAAGCGAGCTCAGGTTTGAGGTACAAGGATTGTTGAAAGTAATCAATAACACTCCAATATCAAATCTGGAAGTTAAAGGAGTGACTACTAGAGGGGGAAAAACAACGACTCAAGATGATCAAGATATAACACCAATATACATACCAAAGAACCCCTAGTAATAAATCATTATGATCCAGTTGAATCAAACGAAGTCCTTACCAAAGACCAACCCCTGAAGGCCGATGAACCTGTTGTTTCAGCAACAATTGTGATAGTACAAAACCACCACCCATTACTTTTCCCTGAAGATAGAGAAAAGAAAAAAAGAGGCTAAACAGAAAAAGTTCTTGGAAAACCTGAAGCAACTCCACATCAATTTGCCATTCATTGAAGCAGTCGCTCAAATGCCAAAGTATGCCAAAATTTTGAAAGGTTTGCTAAAAAATAGGGCTAGACTCGAAGAAGCTTGTACGGTCACTATGAATGAAAGATGTTCTCTAGTGGTATTGTTAAACAAAGCTTTCATCAAAAAAGGTTTTTAAAACAGGCCCAGGGAGTTTTACTATTCCTTGTGACATTGGCCAATTACATATTAATAATGCGTTAGCAGTCCTAGGAGCTAGTATTAGCTTGATTCCGTATATGATGTATAAAAAACTTGGTTTGGGGGGAACTAAAAGCTACTAGAATGAGTTTGGATCTTGCAGATAGGTCAATCTAATACCCAAGGGGAATCGTCGAAAATGTGCTCATCAAAGTTGATAAATTGGTCCTTCCAATAGACTTCATTATCTTAGATATGCCCGAAGACTCTAGAGTTACTATAATCTTAGGAATACCATTCTTGGCAACTGCTTGAGATATGATAGATGTGTTTAATAAAAAGATAATGCTAAAGGTAGGGGACGATGAAGTAATCTTCGACATGGACCAATCAATCAAGAGATCACCAACTGAAGATGATGAATGCTACGGGGTTGATGACTTGGACAACGCAAACAACGCGGAGGCCCAGGAATTACTGGCAAACGATACAACTGATTCATTTTTTTAAAAGGGCTGGAAAAATCAATTGAACAATTAGACCTTGAAAGTTGCAAATGTGAAGTTGCTGATGACTTTGATTCAATACGGCGTATCAAAGCTGTCAATACACTGTATATTAGTTGAGCAGGGAAAATGACCACGCCCCTATAAGTTAAGAGGGAACAACATTATTCGGCTAGCGCTAACGAGATTGATGAGAAGAAACTCGAGCTTAAAAATTTGCCTCAACACTTAGAATACGCATACCTCTATGGAGACAAATCCTTTCCCATAATTATCTCATCTAAATTGTCTGAAAGGGAGAAAATGTTACTTCTCTAAGTATTAGAGAAACGTAAGGGAGCAATTGCTTGGAAAATATCGGACATCAAGGGAATCAGTCCATCATACTGCATGCACAAGATTATAATGGAAGATGACTACAAACCAGCCATTCAACCCCAAAGGCATTTAAATCCCAAAGTCTAAGACGTGCTAAAAAATGAGATTGTAAAGCTACTTGATTCAGGACTAATTTATCCAATCTTGGATAGTTCGTGGGTCAGCCCTATCCACGTGGTTCTAAAGAAAAGAGGAATGACTGTAGTTTTGAATGAAAATAATGAGTTAATTCCTTCTCGCACAATTACAGGATGGCGAGTGTGCATCGACTATCATAAACTCAACGATGCAACTCGAAAGGATCATTTCCCTCTTCCCTTTATTGATCAAATGTTAGAGCGTTTATGTGGGAATGAATATTACTGTTTTCTTGATGGCTTTTTAAGATTCTTCCAAATTCAGATTGCACCCGAAGATCAAGAAAAGATGACGTTCACTTGTCCTTATGGGACTTTTGCTTATCGACGAATGTTGTTTGGATTATGCAACGCATCAGCTACTTTTCAAAGATGCATGACGGCAATTTTCCATGACATGGTGGAAGACTTTATGGAAGTATTCAGGGACAAATTTTCGGTATTCAGTAACTCTTTTGATTGCTGTCAAGCTAATTTAGATAAGATGCTTGCTAGATGTGAAGAAACCAACCTTGAGCTGAATTGGGAAAAATATCATTTTATGGTAAAAGAATGGATTGTTTTAGGACACAAAATGTCTGGGGCTAGAATTGAGGTTGATAGAGCTAAAATCAATGTGATAGCTAAATTGCCATACCCAACAAACGTGAAAGGAGTAAGGAGCTTTCTAGGGCATGCTGGATTTTACCGAAGGTTCATAAAAGACTTTTCCATGATTTGTAAACCATTGACCTAGATTTTAATGAAAGACGCGAAGTTTGATTTTTCTAATGATTGCAAAAAGGCGTTTAACATTTTGAAAAAAAAACTAACAAATTCGCCTATATTCATTATATCTCATATTGGAACGTTTTGCCTTTGAATTAATGTGCGACGCTAGTGACTTCGTTGTTGGAGCTGTGTTAGGACAACGAATAGATGAGAAATTTAAACCAATCTATTATGCCAGCAAAACTCTGAATAATGCCTAAGAGCATTACACCACCACTAAAAAAGAACATCTTGCAGTTGTTTTCTCTTTTGATAAATTTCGCCCGTATCTTATCTTATCAAAAACCATAGTTTATACTGATTATAAGGTGGGTTCTGCTTCTTCAAGGGTTTGACATTGAGATTAAGGATAAAAAGGGGCAGAAAATTTAACTACGGATCATTTGTCAACACTTGAGAACCCAAACTTAGGAACATTCACAGAAGAAGAAATTGCTGACAAGTTTCCTGACGAACATCTTATGATATTGAAAAAACCGAGCAGCTTAATGAGGACTAACCTATGGTATGCTGATTATGTTAAATTATATGTTGGAAAGATTGTGCCTTGAATTCGACAACATGAAAAAGAGAGGGGGGGGGGGGGGGGGGGGGGGAAGATTTTCTTCTCAAGTAAAATATTATTTTTTGGGTTGAACCATACGCATTCAAGCTATGCCCAGATAATATAATGAGACGATGCATTTCTAGAGACGAGATTCGTGAAATCTTGGAACATTGTCATTCTGGACCAACTGGGAGACATCATAGTGCGTCAATTACTGGAAGGAAAGTCTAGATGCAGGATCTTTTTGGCTTTAGCATCTTTATAAAGTGCTTATAAAGATTACGTAATAAGATGTGATGCATGTCAAAGATCTGGAAACATATCATCAAGAAACCAGATGCCCCAGAACAATATTCAGGTGTGTGATGTGTTTGACATATGGGGGCTAAACTTTATGGGACCATTTCCTAACTCGAAGGGAAACAAATACATATTGGTAGCGGTAGATTATTTATCAAAATGGGTCAAAGCTCAAGCACTTCCTACAAACAATGCTCGCATTGTGATTAAGTTTTTAAGAAGGCTATTTGCAATATTTAGAGTTCCTAAAGCCTTAATTAGTGATCGGGGTACACATTTTTGTAACTCTCAACTTGAAAAAGCCTTGCAAAAGTATGGAGTAACCCATAAGTTATCAACATCATATCACTCTCAAACTAATTGGCAAACCAAAGTGACCAATAGAGCTATTAAACGTATCTTGGAAAGATCTGTTGGATATAATCCAAAGAATTGGTCTGAAAAGCTTGACGATGTGTTAAGAGCATTCAGAACCGCCTACAAAACACCTACTAGATGCACCCCCTTGAGATTAGTTTATGGAAAAGCTTGTCACTTGCCTGTGGAGATCGAACATAAAGCATATTAAGCACTAAAACAATGTAATATGGATCTCACAACTGTAGTGAAGAACTGTTTCATGAAACTTAATGAATTAATGGAATTGAGAGATGGAGCATACGAAAACACCAAGATCTATAAGGAAAAAACTAAGAGATGGCACGACTTTAGGTTTCGTGGGGATAAGAACTTCAAAGTGGGAGACAAGGTACTACTATTTAACTCTAGATTTAAGATGCATCCGGGTAAGCTCAAATCAAGATGGTACGGGCCAAATGTGGTAAAGACTGTGTATCCGTATGGAACCATAGAGATCATCGATAGAAACAGAATCAGCTTCAAAGTCAACAGACAAAGGTTAATGAAATACCACGATGAATACACTGATGCAGAAGACAAAGAAGTGGTGGAATTCGAACAAGATACAACGTAAGGAAGCTGGAAAAAGTCTAACTTAAAGACTTTGATGTAAACAAAAGTGCTTCCCGGGAGACAAACCAGATTATTATTTATTTTTATCGAGTCTGTCTTCCCAGAAATCAATACGGCGTATCCGCTCCATACCATACGGCGTATTGATTGTCTAGACGTTATCAATCCTTTATTTTTATGAACTTTAAAAACATTATTGTTAGTTCTGTCAATACGGCGTATTCATGCACATGATACGACATATTCAACAGACTGACCCGTATTTAGTATTTAGTTTAGTTTAAATTAACCGTAGATACCAATATAGGAATGCATGTTTTTCTTATAGTTTACACAGGACCTCGTAGAAAGAAAATAAATCGATGATGTTGGTGAAGAATCTACGATCTGGAAATTTTGAAGTGTTGGAGTCTTGAAACTTCTAGACGGCTGTTCAACACGTTCTTGCTTAATAAACTCAACATGGAGAATCTACCGAGCAAAATATCAAGAGAGTTTCTCATTCTAATTCTTTTTAATTCCCGTATATAATGATTTATCTATACAACGAGGATGTTGTATAATTCAAGTGGGGGATGGGAATTAGAATGATACTTGTCTTATTTTTTACACTAAAATGCTTAAATTATGCTCAAATTTAAAAAAAAATCAAGCATACTTTTGTGAAATTACTCGATACATAACCTGCACATAATAACCCTTGTTAGATATTGTAAGGATTTAACCTTATCCGTTTCCAAATGTTTACCCAAATTCCACAAAAATATAAGTGTGCCGGTGGTGTTGTATACTTTAGAACTTGGCTTGGTATATCTATTCGAGACCACAGTGATGAGTACTATGGATTTAAATGGAGTAACTTGTTTAAATTGGTAAAATTTTAGGATTCACCCAAATAAGGCCTTTATACATGTTGTTTTATAACTAACTAAACTGGTTTGTAACCTCACGTATAAAATCCTTTTTGTTTTACTTCATCTTAAGAGTAAGATACCACCTTTTAGATAGGAACAACACGTTGAGCCAATCCTTTAGGAAAATTACATACAACTTTTTGTTTCGCTACACCTTTACACCTTTTGCCTACCCTGTTAGTTTATGTCCAGTTATCCGTTGCTAGTTGCTTAAGTGGTATAAGTTATGTATTTCTTGATTCCTAGTGTTAATTTTTTTCTTTGGTCGGTTGGGACGAAATGTGCACATTGCCTAATGGGAATGTCTAAAGTTGTCAAAACTCATGTATTTTTTACTACCAACGCAATTATTGGTACATCCGAAGAACGAAGAATTACCGAAGGAATTATCCGGAGTTATTATAATGTGAATGATGGTGAAATTCTCCGTGTTTTAGTAGTATATTATAGAAAAAAAATCTAAAAAATCTAAAAAAAATGAGGAATATCGCAACAAAAAGAGAATGAATGTTTATGAGATAATAACAAGAGCTTAGACCGAAGACTATATGAAATGATCAAACATATTCGTTTAATACGTCTTATAAGTCAACGATGTAGAGTATTATATAAAGTGGTAGATATCGCCACTTGTCTTTTAAAAGTTTATAAAGTATGGTATGATTGAGAAGTTGACTGTTACGGGAATGCCAACTTAGGTTGTTGTTTTTTATCAATGATCAATACTTTTGTAAATAGTTGTGTCTTTATCATAGTAACGGTCGGGAAAAAGTGTCTAGCAACTTATATCTTGGACCTAGTCTATTTGTTTCGTAATTTTTGTTTAACAACAATTTAATTCCCTTTCCTAATCATTAACCATTGTTTTACGCGAATGAGGATGTGTACGAGCATGCATGTCTATTCCGTCGTTACGGCCATGTATGCATGTCTCAGCTGCCTTGTTGGTTTATTACTACTGGTGAAAGTTAGAAGATCTCTACCCTATATCATTCTTCATCCTAACCCTTGGTTAAACTTGAATGAGGATGTGATCAAACACACATGTCTATTCCGTCGTGACGGCCATGTATGTGTGCTTCAGCTGCCTTGTTGATGTGGTATTTTTAGTGAAAGATTGTAGAATGATCAACCTTAAGCCTTATAACAAAAACCCATTTTACCTTTATAAACTTGTTACTCCTTAGCTATAGTGGTGGAGATGTGTACCCTTGCCAAGCCTATGATAAAATACTCATCACCACCGAGCAATTGAGCGAATTAGTTACATGTTACCACATAGATTAGTTGAGTGATTTGGGTGTTTTCATCTTCCTATTTCGTGAGGTGTTTGGTTGTGTACTTGTAATAGATCAAATAAACGCTTAAACGGAAAAATCCTTAGGGATACATTTTCATAAACTTCTAAAGGCTACTTGAGGATAAGTAGGATTCAAGTGGGGGGATATTTGATGACATCAAATAACGTCTATTTTATAGCATCATTTATTCCATGTAATTAACCCATTTTATATAATAATTACAAAGAATTGTTACTTAATCGTTTGTATTTGAGAATTGCAATAATTATGGAGTACTTGGTGAAGATTAACTAAAAGGCACGCATTCTGGAGCTTAAACAAAGATATTTGGAAAATTACTGTTCTGACAACCAATACGCCGTATCCATCAAGGAAGATACGGGTATCTGTGCCTGCACTTCACCAATACTACGAAGGAAACAAGATCAATACGCCGTATCCAGAAGGAAGGCATTACGCCGTATTAATCTAAATGGATATAAGATGATTCTTGGAGGATATCAAAACGTGTTTACTCACAAGAAACCCGATACGCCGTATCCAGCCATTGGATACGCCGTATCGACCATATTCCAGACTTTATAAATAGAAAACTCAAAAACGAGTTTTAAGTGTGCTAAATCATATTCTCGATACCTAAACCATAAAAGTCGATTTTCAGAGGAGAAAAAGAGCAGAAGAGGTCGAACAACGCGATTAATTCCATAGGAGACAACGTGTAATTTCTTATACTCTTGTAATCGTTCAGTTTTTGGTATCATTCGTTAACTCGGTTAGTTTACCTTGGCTAAATCATTACTTTTGTATTAATTATGACGTTTGAAGGCTAATACTTCGGTGTATTAGCCCATTATTAGGAAGATTTAATGTTTGGTTTGTTTATCTCGATATTTAATTTATCGTGATTGCTTGTTTGGTTTATCTATTTATACTTGTTACGTGTTTTATATGGACCATATCATTCAACTGGATCTAGGTGATAGAAACAAGTATTAGATGTCGGATAGTCTTCATTAGTGTGTAACATCTGCGACAATAGGGTCACAATTAACGACCTATCTTTTGCCCTTTGATTGTGAGCTTAGTTGGACCATAGGTGACTTGGTATCACACGAGTACGTCTCGATTAATGGTAAATGAACTTGGTTAGTGGACTACTAGTGTATGAATTGCCATTAAACAGTAAGTGGGTAAAGTCTCTATGAGCTAAGGTTTAACAAGATCATCATTGCTTTAATCCCTAAGATAGATTATAATCAGCAAATAAGGATACTTTTTGCGGATGAGTTTAATTGTGACAGAATTCTATGTGTCTAGGTCTTAGGAAGAAGTAACGCCTAAGTTTTAAGAATGATATGCCGCCTCGAGATAAGTAATCATTGCACTAATAATCAAACCAACGTTCCGATTGGATTAATAATGGTTAATACAGTTTTTTATATTTGGGCTAGGAGCGCTCTTTTATTTTTGTTAATTTGCTTGCGTGTGTTTTATGTGTTTGAAATTGATTTTAAGTCACACACAACCAGTGTCAGTATCTTAGGCTCGAAAAACCCCTTATCCATTAGATTAATTTAGAGGTCGTTCTCTTGTATCTTGTGTTATTGTATTATGAAGTAACGCTCCCGGACATATTTCCGCTGCGACACATTTTTGGGGGTGTTACAACGAAACTCCCTCCGACCAGGTACACTGCCCGTTAAAGTGTTGTTTTTAATTAAGTTGTCAAAATATAAATTTAAAACTTGAATCATAATTTAACACCACACAACGACACATCAACCACATTAAACAATTTTCACACATAGTGTTTAGTGAATTTTTACATTAGGAACAAAAATTCATTATTCTATAAAGGTAGTAGAATAATATAGTCAAATCTTCTACAATTAGTGGGAAACTTGTGATATTTCCAATGAAAAACTTGGTCAACAAATTAGCGTGTAAATTGCCGCTAATCCATGGGAAAATTGCAACAGATTTCCTACGGAAGTTAAGTCAACCAATCAATGTGTAAATCGTCGTTAATCCGTAGGAACTTTCCGACGGCTTTTCTTTTGTGGGGAATCTTTTGGCAAAGCCAGTTTTTTTTGTTGGGACAATTTTTGTTAAACCCGACAAACCACATGAACGATTTATGCAATTAACTCTTTTTTTAATAAATACTTTTTAGCGACGACTTTTTTCGTCGCAAAAAGTTCTAACAAAAGCAAACACGTGACCGTAGATCTATTTTCACATTTACCTTTGACCGTCGTTGCGACAAGGTTTTAGCGACTAGGCTTTGGCGCCAATGTTTTTACGACCACAACCTCGCAAAAGACCGACTGTGGTAAATTTGGGTTTTTGCAACGATTTTTGTCGTCGCAATACACCGATATTCTTGTAGCGTGATTCCCTTTTTCACTTTCCATACTTATTTCACTTTCTTTTCAACTCTTCACAAAGCTCTGACATTACCGTCACATGTTTCCACCCTCACACCAGTTTTGAATACTTCCACAACAAAATTTGCATTCAATGGTTGTTCCGGACAAAGGCGACGCGGGAATAGACACGCCCGCACATATACACTCCAACACCTAGTTGCATTCACAGCAGGGACGGACTTAGGATTTTCACGTGAGTATTGCACAAATTTTTTCGAAAAGGTTTGCACAACTTGTTTTAAAAAATTCATCGTACGTACAAAAATTCGCATCATACAGACTTTTTGCGCTAAACTCAAGTTGCACTATACATATATAAAGTAGCAAAAAATTATTATCGAGGGTTGCACGTATTAAAAAACGATAATTTTTAAAAACATATTACATTTCGTAACTCAAAATCGGGTGTGATCCGTGTCATACTCAGCTCCCAAATGGGTCCGTCCCTAATTCACAGTGACTCAAAAACCCTTTCAGAATATTCATGTTCTATACTCTTTGTTTCACCCATGCTCATTTCACTCTTTCCTCCAAATAACCTGTCATACAAAACACGATCATCTCATTTTCGCTCATTCTCATTACCTATAAGAAACTTGAGTGCTTTCTCTTGAATCTGGTCTTGACTTATATGCTGGGCTTGTAATCCAAATTCACCACATAAAACTGGACTCCGTGATGATTTTTGGTTGGACTAAACTTATGTCTTGATATATTTTTTACCAAGACAGAACGGGCCCTATGACCAAGATTTTGTTCCGAATTTTAAGTTTCAATATTCCTCATAAACTGATTCTAGCTAGCTCATAAAATCTATTGGTAACCAACCAAACCATAGCTTTTTGTTGTTAACATAAGGACTATCTATATCACGGCCATTGAATGCATCATTAAGATCGGATCTAGTCCCCGTAATCCATGGGAATTCCGGGGCGCTGACTAGATTATTATCCGAGTTTCATTCAAATAGATGTTTGTTAAGGAAATTGACACGAGAAATGGTTATACCAAAGGCCGTCATCCCAAAATACACGAGCAGTGGGACATTTAAATAGGCCAGCATGTCTAGTCAAATAAGCCAGGGATCAGTGACCATAGAGGTCACATGTGTCTTGGAGTAGCTAGACGTGTGGTTCAAAGTCACTTTTCATGAGTATTTTAGGATACAAAAGGAAAGAAGAGATTGAGACTATACTTTGTTGATCACCTTTTTTAATTAAATTTTCATTTAACTATAACACTAATCACCAAGTCCCAATATATCAACACCAATCACGAAAGCCAAATAGATGGTTTCTAAGAAACAAAAACCATAACTTCGTCCTGAAGTTCGAGCAGACGACCTTGAAACTTTCTCTTCCAATTATGTGTCAAAACCAAATTTGAAAACTTTATGTATCACAATATTAATTCTCAACCAGCTGACTTGTGCTTTGGGATGGCAATAAAACCCGTACCCGATGGGGACCCGATCCCCAAACCCGAATTGACCGGGGAATCCCCGAGTTGACCGGGGATGGGGATGGGGACGGGGAATCTCCGAATTATGAAACCGGGGATGGGGCGGGGATGGGGATAACATAAATCCTCGGCCCCGTACCCGACCCCGAACTTTTTAATGTATATATATATATATATATATATATATATATATATATATATATATATATATATATATATATATATATATAAATTATTTGTATATTAATACTACATGTACATGTATATGTATAAGTTAGTAAGTATTGACAAATATTATACTTGAAGTATATATTTGTATTTTAAATGCCATATATTAATGAAATCGACTACTTTTAAAATGTTAAGTACTAACTACATATTATTCAACTAATATTTTTTTCCGAATACACACATAAGATTCATTTTATTTATATAGTATATGTGATATTTTAGTATTTACGATGCTTTAAAGTCGAATGACATTTTAATTAATCAAACTATTTACAACGTATGCGTTCTATGACATTATGTAGGTCAATTATTTATATTTTCGTTTAGTTGTGTAATTTTTATGCTTAATTTATTAGTGCGAAAAATTCTCGAATCCCCGATGGGGATGGGGACGAGGATGGGGATGAGGCTGAGAAACGGGGATGAGGATGGTAAATACGATCCCCGAAATTCCTCGACCCATTGTCATCCCCACTTGTGCTATATACTTTTCGGGTACCCTATTGGTACCCCTTGCCCACTAAATAGTGCTAAAAGATACAAAAGATTTATTTTGTACCCTTTTTTTTACAGTGCAACGCAATTTTTTATCAGTTTCTGTTCCGTAATTTTTGACAGTTTCATACTTTTGACCTGTTAAACTTTATATTTTTCGTTCCGTTTTTTCCGTGTCACAGTTTTATAACATATACAAAATTATAAAAATATAAAAAAAAAACCGCAAAAAACCCGAGGGGTACAAATGGTGTTTGAGAGGTACATATAACATAAGCCACTTTTCAATAATATACATGACAGCGTCAGACACGTTTCATGCTTGTTTTAGCAGGGCCTCAAATGTTTCCATCCTTACAAATAGTTGAGCTAGATTTCATATATTATATGCTATCCACGTCGTTGTTGAGATAAATTACTCCGGCCAACAACCTTATTTATACACTAATTACAAAAGTATAATTTATGATGTTATTGATTTATTTTGAAGTTCATCAATGAGCTCATTTAAACACCGCCATGATGAACCACCTTCTTCCACCGCCTTCATGGCAGAGTTCCTCAACTCCGCCACCTTTTTCCGCACCTCTTTCCCTTTCTCACCTTCCATCAACTCCTTCACCTTCTTTTCCAACCCGTCACCCTTCACAAAGCCTATAACACTCCCATCACATGTTTCTACCCTCACACCAATCTTAATATCATCCACCACGAATTTTGCATTCAACGGTTGCTCAGCCGACAAAGGCCATGCAATAATTGGTACACCCGCACATATACTCTCCAACACTGAGTTCCATCCACAATGACTCACAAACCCTTTCACAATCTCATGCTCTAGTATCTCCCTTTGATTCACCCATTCTCGAACCACAATTCCCTTCTCCTTCACTCTCTCCTCAAACTCGTCATCCGAAGTAGGTTGGACTCCGTTCTCCCTTCTTCTCATTACCCATAAGAAACTGACTCCAGATTTCTCAAGACCGACCTTGATTTCTTCAATTTGGTCTTGAGATATCTCGGCTTGTGAACCAAAAGCCACATACAAAACCGGACTTCCAAGATCAAGTTTTTTGTCCAGCCAAACCATCCATGATGGTTTTTGGCTGGACAAAAGTTTTGTCTTTGTCACTTTCTGACCTAGACAGAATGGGCCCACTGACCATGATTTTGGTCCTAGTTTTGAGTTCCAGTATTCCATGTATACCGGTTCTAGCTCACAAAAACTATTGGTAACCAATCCATAGCTTTTTGATGCTGCTAGAGTAGTGTCTAACGTCCATTTAGCAAAAGGGCTATCTGTGTCACGACCATTGAACGTATCATTGAACTCGTCTCTAGTCACCGTCAACCAGGGAAATTCTGGAACGATGACCGGATCACCGCCTGATTTTCCCTCAAATAAATGATTGTGGAAGGACATGACTCGGCTAACAGTTATGGCATAGTTACTCATGCCATAATAAACGAGTCGCGGGATATTAAACTTATTAGCTGACTCTAGTGTCCAGCCAAAGAAGCCGTCAGTGATCATAAAGGTCACGGGCGTCTTCAAAGACTGGACTACCTTTTCAAAGTCGGGTTGCATGAGTTTCGTGGACGATACAAACGGAAAGAAGAGGGACAAAGAGGGTAGTGTGTCCATGCTTTCGACACCTGGAGGGACACCAGGGATGTTTTTTGGAAATGGTAGCGAGATGATGGAGGTCGATGTGTCCGAGAGTGAGGTGGAGATGTAAGGGTAGTTTGCTGGGGTGGTGAAGATAGTAACTGTGGCGTTACGACGGAGTAAGAGGCGGGCTAGTTGTAGGATTGGAATTGTGTGGCCTTTGGCCATGAATGGAAACAAAACAACGTGAAGAGAGGACGGAGATGTGTTGTCGGCCATGTCTCTCGAAGCAAAATGTAAAGATCGAAGTGACTATAACTATGTTCTATTGGACTTATATATAGCAATGACAGTGCAAATTTTCAACTCTATACTCCGTAATAGAAAAAGAAATAATGTTTTATTAGTTGTATACTATTTGGTATTTACTCATGCAAGAATAATCAACACATACTTTGACTTTTCTTTATAAGGAGATACCAATTAACTTAAACGTAAAGAAAGATCTCTTGTTTTCGTATTCCATTCCCAAAGTTATATAAGTACGTTTACATGAAGGGAAAAAAAAATAGTTATCTACCTACAAAACACATGTAAAAAACGCCATAACTACATGTTTTTGTGAGGTTTTTTTCCCAATGTACTAATACTATTTTAAAAAATATTGACTAAAAAGTACTAACAATTTTTAAAGTATTAGCAATTAAATATTATGAGAATTTTCTTTAACCCCTTTGCCTCCATTTTTGACTTGTTATTTCCGTAAATCTGGAATTCTGGATATTCGGCGATTGTTGTTTCGAGCATTTGTCGGTGGGTTGTTGTCGGTTTCAAGTGTCATTGACATAGTTGTTCTCGATTTGAGCTTCTAGTTTAAGGTGTTGTACAAGTTTAGATATATTTTCTTCGATGACATATGGGATTTACGTACTAAAAGAGAAGATCTAAAAGAAGGGGAATACTTAATTTAGTTAGTCAATAATCATAAAATTATTCACTTTTTGGTCCAATATTTTCTTAGATTGTAGACCTAATTTCGTCAAAGCGAGGAATGAAAGATGTAAGATGTAGACACTCATGCTCTTATCTGAGGATAAAAAAACTGCTCTTAGAAAGACTTTCAGCAATTATTTTTCAAAGGAAAGTGATTTGTGTATCATTTTTTCTCTTCATCCATACACCACAAAATGACATCGGTAATACACACAGTACAACAACGGTATGCATAATTATTGGTGTATGGATGAAAAAAAATAATGCACAAATCACTTCCCTTTTTCAAATTGTAATAGGGCGCACCCTGGTATATTGTTTGCTTCTAGACAATGATGCTCTTAGTAAACTTTAGGCAAGACAAAACTATACCCAGTCTACCTAACAGCTGGGTTGTCTTTAAACATAGACGTTTGATTAAACTATGATCTTATTTAAATTTTAATAATGTAAGGGGTGTTTCTTTTTCCTGGTATATTGTCTGCTTCTAGACAATGATGCTCTTAGTAAACTTTAGGTAAGACAAAACTATACCCAGTCTACCTAGGTTGTCTTTAAACATAGATGTTTGATTAAACTATGATCTTATTTAAATTTTAATAATGTAACACGTTTAAGAACGAAAATTTATGTTTATATGCGTATGCATGCATGTGGAGTGGGACCTTGAGTACATAAACATGCACATGCACATCGCTATCATTTACGACCACAGTTTCCATTCACATATGTTCTTCTAGAAGCTAAAGTGTCGATCATAGAAAATATACATAATTGTAAGAAATCAATCAATAACAAACATCGACTACTACATAAAACATTTTTTGGTACGCTCCTTTGATACGGTTTTAGAAAAACCGTACCAAAAGCCATAAAATATATATATATTTTTTTGAACGGCGATTTTATTGAAACAAAACTAGCAAGATGCTAGCAATTACAAAGTAATCAGGTTCGGGTTTTTGAGCCAATTGTTCCAACTGAACGACGCTTTACATCTATACCGACACCAATGAAAAGACATGAAAACTACATCGTCAAAAAACAGTGCATTCGAAGGAGTTTTAACATCAAACATGAGTTTATTCCTAAACGACCATAAATGCCACCACATGACGTAGAAAACGCCTTCAATCATCAACTTGTGTTTAGAAGAAATCCGCAAGTTTACAAGCCAAAAAATCCATTCTTCATGAGAATCGACCTCAACATAGTTTACAAGCCATAAAATAAATCATTTGTTACGGTTATAATGTTGTTCTTGTTTTTTGGTACGGTTTCATAAGAAACGTACCAAATAAAATTTATTTAGTACGGTTTATTAACAAACCGCACCAAATCATTCGTTTTTTATACGGTTTTTTAAATAATCGTACCAAAAAAGATTACTCACTTAAATCCAACAATGGCATTATTGGTAACTTCATAAATTTGGTGGGAAATTCCAGCACTATTTACCAAAAAAAATTGTTTCATATTTGTTAAAAGCAAATTATCAATGTCCCATTTTCGTTGGTGAGCAGGAACAGGGACGATATTTACCGCGGAATTTTATATCGTCAATGTTTACGTATTGTACGTATTAAGGTGGGGACAACTAATCGTTAGATTTTCCACGTTCGGTAAGGACCCCAAGGTGTGACCGGAGTTAAGGGTGAGCATGGAGCGGTTTTTGGTTAAAACCAAACCCCGAACCGAAAATTTTGGTTTTTGAAAATTGCAAACCGTTTGATTTTGACTTTTTTGTTCGGTTTTTTTCATTAAATCGGTTCGGTTTCTTATTCGGTTTTTCACTTTTACCATTGGATTTACCAATAAATAAACTAGTAGTTATGAACGATCGTAACTCTTAACCTATTTATATCATTATGTCGTTCTAAATTCGATCAATAAAAAATAATACTACCAAGTTTCCGATCAAAAACAGAAATTATGCTTTCATACAACATTATTCAAACGAGACTAATAGTAGCATAACATCTAACAATTCAAAACTACCAAACACAATACGAAACAATAATATAAAAATTAATAGAAATATAAAATGCAAGTCTTAGCATTTTAAATAAGTTTTGCAAAAGTCCAAGAGTTCTAGTGAATCTTTCGTTAATATACTTGAGTGATAAGATTATTTTTAATCTTTTGAAAAAGATAAAGGTGGGGCGGGGCTGTTTTTTGGTTCGGTTTTTCATAAAAAACTAAAAACTGCCACAAACATTAGGTTTGTCTAACAATCAAAACCGCCCCCGTCAGTTTATCATTTGGTTCGGGTTTTTCGGGGCGGTTTTTTTCCCGATCTACAACCTCGGTCCAAGCCTGAACCCGAGACATAGATCCTCCTACTTTCGATCCAAGGTACGAGAACGGGGTTTTAAGAATAAGACATCCAAGTTTCGTCGCAGCACTTTTAACCTTGTCGCTATCCACATGAATACCCATAATTTTACTCTTACTCATATTAATTTGAAGACCAGAAAATATTGATTATTCCAAAAGTCTTGTTGATTTAGCAAAATTTGATGGTTTTGGTTTTTTTAACGATGACGTGTTCAAAGAATACTATTTTCTGTCTTGTTTTGGATTGGGACCATTGTGATGTATCACTCGATATGTCTCGTGTTTACCTGTTGTTTTTTCATGTGGGTAAATAGATTTACAAAATTTTGTTTCATGTATAATGAGTCTAATAAGACGCCGTACTTGTCCCCCCGCCTATGTGTTTGGGCGAAACCGCTTACACGGTAACTACACGTGACGATTAAAAATATATTGTAACGATCTATCTTTAATTTTTATGAGTCTTTTATTACTCTCGCCCATTTGAAATAAAGTTGAACAAATATTTGGAACAAATTTTAATATATCATCAACATTTTGATGTAAAAAATGAATTTTGCCCTTGCAACTTTGACGCCTCCTGCGCACAAATAACACCTTGCACATCTTAATATACAAATCTGTTTAAAGATAACAGTGACTCGTGTGGGGCTTCTGTGTAATGCCATGATTTTATTTTAAATAAAAAGGGGCATTCTAAATGGACATTATAAAGTCCACTAAATGGACACTAATAATTTACTCTTTTCATTTTAAATTTTACTACATTTTAACTGATCATTAAAAATCACATTAATTATGATATATTTAAATTATCTTTTTTCTTTTTTTCACTTAATCCCAATAATACATTATAAAAGTAAAACAAATATAATATTGTCCCATAACAAGGTGTTATATATTTACTTTATAGCTTAGGATTTTAAATTTTCATAAGACCACGATAATAATATTGGCGGAAATCTTTTTTACGACTTAACTTAGTTATCTTATTTAGATGCAATATCGCTTTATCATACTTTATGTTTTTCATATACTAGCCTAATCGCTACATATACAAAATCTTTTTCCATAAATTCGAGGTTTTCAATTTCAAAAAATAAATAGCGTTCCGTTCAATTCGAGTCAAAACAAAAATTTAATGACCATAGTTATTTATAATACTAACTTTAATTACCTCAGTATGTTTGTGTGATGTATGAAAAGTTGGAATGAAAACGATTATTACGATTGGAATGGAAAAATATTATTTGGCTACTATTAATACATGTATGATTTTTACAATGAATGACTATTACATTCAAAAACTACACTTTTTTCATTCCATATGGGTCTTTTTTTTTTTCATTTGTCCGTAATGTAATCTAATATTACATATTAAGTCCACCCTAAAACTACCATATTAAATACACTTTTATTAACTATGGGCATTTTAGTGTTTTTATCGATTGCATTCCTTCCTATCATACCAACCAAACATTATTAATAAGAGTAATGTGTTATTACATTACATCATTTATTCCATTACGTCGCTTATTCCATTCATTTAACATTTCATTACGTCCTACCAAACGAACCCTAATTCTTCATCATTTTGGTTTTTATATAGTTTTTCTAATTATTTTATATAGAAAATATCAACTAAAATGTTATCCTATACAAATGTTCAGCAATTTCTAAAAATATTCACATTCAAAGATACAAATATTTTATTTGACCCAAAACACCGGACCGAGATCCAGGACTACAATAATCGGTCATGGTAACGAGTCGGTCCGGGGTTCTTATTCGATCATGTCGTACTAAAGTATAATTTATAGTTTTGTGTAAGATCGAACCGAACCGAAAATCGAATATAAGAAAAAGGATGGACTTAAGACCGAACCGAAATATGTTTAGTCCGATTTTAATCGATTTTCAATCTTTTTTTTTTTTTTTTTTTTTTTTTCCGGTTCCGGTGTATTTATTGATGCCAACTGGTACATTGATTTGTGTCAAATGTAATGGTATCTACATCGATTTTTAACGAACCTGTATAACGAAAGATTTCGCTGAAAAAACAATAATTTAATTGAGATCCCATTAAACTATTAAAAAAGTTAACGTTTTTATTGTCATTAATACACTAGCTTCTTTACGTTTTAGGTTTTGTCTAAAAAATTGGAATTTAAAGTAAACTGATTGCTATTTAATACATTAGTTAATGCATTAATTAATCAAAGGCTATAAAGCTAATATTGGACTTGAATTAATGCATAATAAAGTTTGACTAAAGTTTATTTAGTGGATTTAGTGTTTATTTAGTACGGCAGAATCAGCTGACATGACTACTGTGACCAGCAGAAATAACTTATGAGTATATATTATATAAGGCTCTTATTGTAATATACGTAATATATTATAACCACGTATATCAATTATGAATGCATCTAGTCCAACTAACTAATGCAACAACTAGTGTCCCATAAAAACCCCTTTTTATGAATGCAATGTTTGAAAACGGTTATAGTCCAGCAAAAACATTTGACCTGGTTCTCTATAACCTTGGCTCTTGATACCAATCTGTAACACCCCCAAATTGGGTCGCAGCGGAATAAGGGTCCGGGGCGTGTTACATTAAGATCAACAGCACAAGATATATATAAGAACGACACAAAAAGTCGTTTAAAATGATACATTGGATTTAATTAAAAGACTTAATACAAAAGCATATAGCTTTACTTGTTCATTGTTAAATATTACAAAAGATGACAATACATTTCCCAATTTTGTTGCCACTGATTCTTTAAGGAGTGCATCCAAAATATATTCCAATGCATAACCGGGGACCGTTGCCTATTGGACCTCCTGTAAACATGCTTAAAGGTACAACAATAATGTTGGTAATTTCATAGATTTTGAAATTCATAATATGCAGGACCGCAAAGACTTTTCCACGTGATATGAAAAAAATGAAGAATCAACAAAACCAGATTCATTTACTCTAAGTCTTATGACACTGAAGCTCGACAGTCTTGTTCGCAAAATATTGCTACTCAGCCCGCAATGATGTTTTAACCCGAAACATCCCTGATTCGACATGCTATAATGTTCGTTCTCGGTGATAGCTAGTCACCCGAACGGGGAGGTCGTTTCCCAAATAGATCTATTATATAACATTCGCGCTCACATAATGTAATTCCCAACTACATCTATGCAATTGACAGTTCATGATAATGGGCTTAACTTGGGTTATCGCTACTTAGGCAAACATGTAATCAATACTTGCGTCCAATTTATAAAACAAAGCATGTTTCCACCCCATAATTATAAATCATTGAAATCGTAAAAATGTGGGGCTTATGAAACTCCAAATATCGCAGATAAATGCGTCACGTAAAAAGAATCGAATGCACTAAATTATTCATAGGTCGTATAAGTACCGAGTACTTGAATATAATCTTATAGTTGTTACATCGTACTATCGTTCGGGCTATCATAATTTAAGAGGTCATGACATGACGTTCGAGGAGTTAGGACACTTTAAATCGTAAATCCAACAACTCGTCGATACGCCATCCGAAGAGGCCTCATTATGAAATCACCTAGTATTATAGCACTTCGATAACCACATATAATTCTATATTGTTCAATCCCATACTAATTAGTTTTTGGGAATTACGTTGAATAGTTGAAAACGTTCTATACATTTATCGCTTAGTAATACTAGCTTAACTTTGCGTTTTTTTTTAGCCCGATTTTAACGTTTTGCTTATGCCCATCTTTTCGTATTAGGACGAGTTATCATAATTTGACATTTTCAATATTTTGACTCTCTGGTGAACAGTAACTTTTACTGTTCACATCAGAAGTGACTTTTATTAATTCGATTTCTATGCATTTTTTTAGTATTTGTTGTCGTAAAACCCGTAATGTCTGTTTTTTATTTCGTTATAGCTCAGTTTTTAACGATTTCTTTGTGGACGTTCTCGTTATTAAAAATCCTTATCAATTTTTAAGGTTTACAAAAATATAACTTTCTGTCATGAACAGTAATTTTTATAAAAATAGTTTTATAAAAGTATTAATTGTCGTAAACTCGCGAAATTCATAACTCGTTCGTTATTAATTGAAAAATTACGATTCTTATCATTTTGGAATCCTAAAAATATGTATTATTTGTTAAAAATAGCAAACTTTCTGTTTGAATAATTTTTATAAATTTTTTTTATAAAAATTCTTTTATAAATCCGTTTATTTATCGTATAACTTGTTTTTATCATAACTTTTTCGTTATTTTACGTTTGACAAGTTTTTTTTTTACCATTTGAATCGTCGTGAAATGTATTATCTTATAAAAATATAAATTAAGTATGTTTTTATACACTTTTGGGACAGAAAGTTAGGGTGACTTTATTGAGTCTATTTTTAACCTTGTTTTTATATTTTATACTTTATTACTTTACCAAAAGTGTACAAGTTTTCTCATCTTGATATAACTTTATTTTAATGATCATATTACTTTAATATAAGTCCATAATTAATCTATCCTGCATGTGCATTTCTTTGTAGATTCATATTAAGAACTTTTAAAAAACCTAATTAACATCAAAACTTTTTAAGATTAATTAAGTTGTAAATCTTAGGTATCCATGTATAACTTCATAATTATTATCCATACAATATGTGTATAAGTTCATAAACTATATTTACAAGAAAGATCCATGTTTACAAATTAAACATATCCTAATGGTGATTTCATATTAGCACTTTCATATGTTAAAAACTCTTAAACTAAAAGCATAATGGTTAAACGTAACCTTATGATGTATGATGATGATGGAGAAACAAATGTAAACCCGTGTTTAGCTTAAAATCCATGCATTGCACTTAAGAAAAACCTTGTTTACTTAATAAAACCATAGTCTTCCTTTCTTGATTATTACTTGAAAATGCTTAGCCAATGCTTGGAAATACCTTAGAATGTCTTATAATGGATGTGTATAGAAGGGTATAGGTTAAATAAAATTTTGTATGGATAGTTTAGAGGGGGAGGGTTGAGCCGTGGGTTTTATAAGAGAAAAAGGGAAGACAATTTGATTTTTAGCTAAGGAAATACTTGTGTGTTTTATAAACTTGTCACAAAGTAAGTGTTTATTATTTACAAAGAACTAGTTATCGGTGCCATGTTACTTATTAAAGACCATGTGGTCAATGGTCTTAGGAGGGGGGGGGGGGGGCGGCAAAAAGAGGGAAATGGGGAAAAGATGGTCAAATTTACTATGCACTAGGTTAGGTCTTTACTAACTTCTTACAAGGACCATACTCTTAGTTAATGGAAGTGTTCTTATGTTCCCTAAAAGAGACATCATCCCATGGAATTAAGGGATGATGTTTCTAGTTTCTTTTCTTTTCTTTCTTGTAATGTTTACTTGCATTTTATAAAAAGGAAAGTGTAAGTGAAAGTATGAAAGTTTTAATTAATGTAAAGTTTAGTTTTCTTTTTTATATGACAGTATTTACTTGTAAAGTGTTTTTAATTTGTACATATAAATTTATATAGGACATTGTATTTGTTTGCTCATATGCATTAATGTTTCATTATTTGAATCGTTGTATAAAAAACGATAGGTTATTTGTTGAAGCGTAGAAATATTTTTACGGTTCCGGGTATATTTAAACGTACTTTATCGCGAAACGAATATAATTTACGTAACCGATAAAATAAAGTAAACAACGGCCATAATTATTCTCAAAATAATTATTTAATAATTTATTGATGCCAACGCTTAATTGATTGATGCCCGTTTACATTAAACACTAATTTTTAGCTTACGCCGATTTCGTTAACATTTATGATATTTTAAGGCAAATGCGTATAATACAAAAAGGTAAATTGTAGATTTATTGACGTCATTCAATGACTTGAAAACACAGGGATGTTATAGAGTCCCCCATTTAGCTAGCCTTGTCCTCAAGTTCATGGTTGCTAAGCACTTGACGACCGGTGTGGTCTTGGTGATGAGGTGTGATATTTCTTCTTAAATTGGTCTTCACGTTCCCCACGTGAACTAGGACCTCTCTTGGTAGTTCCATCGAACTTGACTATGGATCCGGACTTCGCTTCAACCATTATATTCACGGGCCCTACTATGTCTATTGGTTCCTCAACAAAAATGAAGCTTGTCATCAAGATGAAGGTACTTCCAAACGTGAAGGACTCTAATGGTTCATCGGCATGACACTTTTTTGGTTGGACACTTGGAATGTATTATGAACTATGCTCAACTCTTCATTGGATAGTTCAAGCTTGTAAGCAACTCTCTATCCTTTTCTACACCTTGAAAGGTCCAACATACCTAAGGTTTAACTCCCCGTTTGCCGCAAAATCGTATTACGACCCTTTCTAAGGCAAACTTTAGCATGACTTTAATCCCCGACTTGGAATTCAATTGCTTTCGATTCAGATCGGACGTTAACTCTTCTGTCGATCACGAGCAGCTTGATTCTTTGCTTGATCTGGAAATGATTTTCTCAAGTGGTCTCTTGAATTAGTTATGGACCGAGTATTGGAGCTTCTCACATATACAGAGGCCTACAAAAAGAGTGAACGACAACTTTCAACCATAAAAGTAGCTGCGAAATGGTGTGAGGCCTTGATGCTAGCAGTGATAGCTTATGTTTTATGAGTACTCGGACTAATGGCAAATGGTTAACCCAACCCTTTCCAAAGTCGATTGCACAAGCACGCAGCATATCCTCGAGAGTTTGAATGGTCCTCTCGCTTTGCCCGTCTGTTTGTGGATGGTACGCGGTACTCATATCCAAATTAGTACCCAATGCATTCTGAAGTGACCTCCAGAAATTTGATGCGAATCTCGGGTTGCGATCACAAATGATTGAGACAAGTATTCCATGTCTCGTTACCACCTCCTTCAGGTACATTCTTGCAAGTTTATCCCAAGGATCAGTCTCTCTCATTGGTGTGGAAGAATCGCAGACTTAGTGGATAAGTCGGTCAACGATTCACCCAATTGTGTCATAAGCATTGAAATGTTTAGGAAGCTTCGTGACTAAATCCATAGTGATGTTGTCCCACTTCCATTCAGGTATCTTAGGTTGTACCAACAATCTTGATGGCCTTTGATGTTCGGCCTTGACCTTAGCACAGGTCAAACACTTGCTAACATAAGTGGCTATGTCGGCTTTCATGTTGGGCCACCAATATAGCTTCTTCATGTCTTGGTACATTTTGTCGGAACCCGGATGTATAGAGTACTTTGATTTGTGGGACTCGTGCATGATTACAGTCCGTAAATCTCCATAACAAGGTAGCCAATCATGCCTTGAGGCAAGGGGTTCCTCCGCCGGTGGTTCCAACTTTTGTTCCCTAATTGCTTCTGGAAATTTAGCGTTTCAAATCAACATTCCACCAACGTCTTCACTCTTAGGTTCTCTGGGTTTCGCCGCTTCAATCTGAGCATTTATAGATCTGTTTGGGAAGAATCCCAAAGCTAATAGTCATGAATAAGGCTCGAAAACTCTTATGGTGGTTCTCGTTCTTCTACTGCCTCAAAGCGATCAGCAACGACATTTGACTTTCCTGTCGGGGATAACGTATATCGCAATCGTAATCACTTAAGCAACTCTAACTATCGGCGTTGCCTATGTTGTAACTCTTTTTTTGATCTTAAATGTGTTGCAAACTCTTGCGATCGGTGAACACCGTCTACACTTAGTTCATATAAATAATGGTATCCAGATCTTGAGAGCGAACACGCTGCTCCAAGCTCTAAATCATGAGTTGTTAGTTTTCTCATGAATTTTTAATCTGCGTGATGCATAAGAATTATTTTCTCTTTTGCTATCAACACAGCGGCCCAAAACCTTTCTTTGATTAGAGTTGCGTCGCTGTATTGCGATGAATCTTTTCGTTCCTTCGGGTAATGCTAAGGGCATTGTGTCATCCCACAACTTTTTGCTTCAACAGCTGGAAAAGCTTGCTTCTTGTTATCTCACCCACTCAAACTTGACCTTCCTTTTGAAGTTACTGTTAGTCATTGGTTTGTTGCGATCTTTGAAAACCCTTCAATGATACTTCGATAGTACCCAGCAAGACCTAAAATTGACGGAAATCTCCGTTCGGTAACTTAGGAGATGTCAATCTTTAATGATTCAATCTTGGCTGGATTCCACTGAATTCTTCACTATCGATCTCGTGACCGAGGAATGTATCTTTAAAGAATCCAAAATCAATTTGGAAAATTTGCATACAACTCCTTCTTTCTTCAACAACTCCAGATATCATCTTCAGATGATCTTCGTTGCTCTTGCTTGTTTTGGAATAGATCATATAATATCGTTCAATAAAGTACAATGACGAATTTTAAGATAGGTTTGCAACATCGGTTTATGAGGTCTTTTAAACAAAACAAGGTGCGTTGGTCAAACCAAAGCGGCATTAACTGGTATTCATTAATGTCCATATACGAGTTCCTGAAGGCTTGTCTTCGAGATGTCTTCATCTCTGACACCTCAAATTGGTGATACCTGACTTGGTCGATTTTCGAGTAGACACTCGACCCTTGAAGCTGATCAAATAAATCATCAATTCTTGGGAGCTTATAATGGTTCTTTGCCGTTAGTTTGTTTAATTCCCGATAGTCGATGCACATCCGGAATGATCCGTCTTTCTTCTTGACAAACAAGACCGGAGCTCCCCAAGGTGAGGAACTGGGTCTTATAAAGCCTTTATCGGACAGCTCTTTCAGTTGCTCAGATAACTCTTTCATCTCATATGGCGCAATCGATTAAGGTGCCGTGGCTACCGGTGCAGCACCAGGTACCAAATCAATTTGAAACTCCACTTGTCGAGTCGGAGGAAGACCCGGCAAGTCCTCAGGAAATACTTCAGGAAAATCTTTAACTATCGGTACGTCCTCAAGTCGCTTCTTCTCTGACTTTTGTCTTCATAACTCTCCTTTGTAGTAACATGTGCCAAAAAGACGTGAGATCCTTTTAGCAGATACTTTTGAACCTTGGTACACGAGATGACGTTTAGGCGCGTCCTGTGTCCTTCACTACATCCGTCACCGCGAACGATTAGGATTTCGCTCCCGGAGGGGATACGAACAATCTTTTTAGCACAGTCGATAACGGCACTGTATTTTGACAACCAGTCCATGCCAATTATGACGTGCGAATCTTCCTCATTCTCTACCGGATTAGTGTATGTTGAGGGATGGTCCGATAAAATTTAACGTCATCAAACACTTCAATATTTATTTACTCAATTATCCTTACCGTCAGATAGCTCATGTTATTAACCCATGATCTAGTGTTTGGGGTCGATATCAAGACTAACAGGGTACTAAATGTAGTGTACGAAACTCCTATCGGCACCAGTATCAAAAAAGATGTGGCATACATAATGGGTGTTTAGAAGGAATCGTACCCGCAACGCGTATGATTTGTTCTGGGTTTGCCCCCACATTTCCTCAACCGCCATACACTTCGCTGGAGCCTGTTATTTCCAGCTTGATTACCACGATCATTGTTGTTCAGTTTCGGGCAGTTTCTTTTAAAGTGGCCTTGAGCTCCGCACTCAAAGCAACCATTGCCCTGCTGGTTATTGTTGTTGTTGTTATGGTTGTTGTTGTTGTTGTTGTTGTTACGGTTGTTGTTGTTGTTGTTGTTGTTAGCAGGCCGTATCCTACAGTCCTTGGCCGATGGATAACCTATTGCAGTTACTACACCTAGTTGACAAGGACATGCTTCATTGTTGGCAATTACACTGGAACATAGAGGTCTAGGACCCGGCGTATGATTTCTAGTCACTATTGGATTGCAGTGTTAGGGCCTGCTGTGTTCTGCCTCTTATTTCTGTTGGTTTTGATTGTTCTTGGATAGATCATATTCTTTCTTTTCTTTCTGCCTGGACGTTATCGCATTGGAATGGGTCTTATCCTCCATCACTCAGTTGTAAACTCAATAACTTCTTGCATGGTCTTCGATTTTGATGCCTTTACACTGCCAAGTATCATATCGGGCAATCCACCGATATACTTTTCAATCTTGTCTATCTCTTCTGGGAACATCCTGGAAACATCAAAGCTAGTTGCTGAAACTTGATTCGACTATAGGGCCA
The DNA here is from genome assembly GCA_026074375.1 of Tanacetum coccineum. Taxonomy (NCBI): domain Eukaryota; kingdom Viridiplantae; phylum Streptophyta; class Magnoliopsida; order Asterales; family Asteraceae; genus Tanacetum; species Tanacetum coccineum. The sequence continues at coordinate 45,506 of BQNB010018059.1, forward strand.
CCACATCGGTGACCCCTTTGACCTTAAAGCTTCCACATCTCTGTCTCAATCTTATTGAGCTCTCACCTCAGGCAGTATTTATCAGTCAATCATTTTTCTTAAGTATTGCCCTTGGCATGGCATGGAGCTGCTTCGGGAGTAGTGGTCTTAACATGGGAATTCCACCATGTAGAGCTTAGTCTTGCAGACGTGTAAGTCGCTGAATATTTGACTTGACTAGTGCTGGGCACATTGTAATTGCTAAACACAGATTCCATTTTCTCAAACCATCGAGTGAGTCCGACGACTCCCTCAGTGCCTTTGAAGTCCAAAGGTTGATTTTCAAGAATTCAGAGTGTTAAGAATGCATTCGTGAGCAGTTTGTGCTGGCCTTGGTCCTGAACCATTGCTATTGTAGCCATTCCTAACCCTGCTTGCTTCTGCTTTAGCCATTGCAGCAGCAACTCCTTGATCAATTAAGGCTTGAAGTTGTGCCTCAGTAATAGTTGTGGTTGGTGTTTCATTTGGAGTTGGTGATTGTGAATGGTTTTGAACCTTGTCGGTCCTCAGTTGGTGCCATTTTCTTCAATCACAAGAAAACACAATACCCGTTAGATTTCAATATAATCATAACGTGACATAACATATGCATCATAAATAAAATAAGATCACATCACACAGTGAATCATATAACCAACACAAGATCGACATAACATAATACATCCATTCCATATATAATCTGGAAATATACTATGATCGGTTTGTACATATTGTTCCCTATCGCTAGGTTACAAATGCAAATCAAACTAGAGCCCTACAAGCCGGGTGGTTACCGTAATACTTTAGTAGGCTTACAGGATGCTATCTGAAATAAAAAGATCTATACAGGATAGCTAACCTAATACCAAAAGATCTATACCGCCTGCTAGATGGGAGTAGTTAACCCATTAAAATTCAACAGAATGTATAGTAGAACAATCATAACCAAAGTCTAGGAACTGCTACCAGCATCTCCAATGTGTCAACGCTGGTTGCTCCAGCCTCCACGGGCCTGGGTACGCATGATATGTGAACAGACAAGATCATCTGCAGCCTGACATTTGCATCGTAGCGTCTCACCTCAGTCTCTTATATTGTAAACTCGTGCCTCTAAATGCCCTACAGTGGAGCCTCGACCTAGCCAAGTCCATGACGGGTCTGAATACTCTCTTTGCTCGGTTAAATCAAGTTCTCTCTCATCACATACCTAAATCTCTCTCTTACCAGCTGCTTGATCCTTCTGGGCATCGTGATGTCGTGAAAGTGTGTGAAACTCCGAACTCTCTCTACTGCGAACATCTACCTGGTAACTGACCCTCCTGTTGACCATCTCTAAGGCGGTCATCATCCTCCTCTCAGTATCTCGGAGTCTGGTCTCTATAGTGGGTCCTGGCTGTCTCGCAGCAGCAGCAGCAGCAGAACTCTCTCCAACCTCACACCCAGGTCTGGGAGTAGATCGAAAAATAAGAAATAAGGGACGAAACGTAAGAATAGGAATGGAAAACGTAAAAACAGACGAAAACTTCTCAATCGTACGAAACGTAAAAAACGGGCGAAACGTCAAGAAATTAATACTGAAAAAATGGGCGAAAACGTAAGAAATCAGACGAAAACGTAAGAAATCGGACGAAAACGTAAAAAAACGAACGAAAATGTAATAAATCGGACGAAAACTTAAGAAATCGGACGAAAACGTAAGAAATCGGACGAAAACGTAAAAAAAAGAAGAAAACGTAAGAAATCTGACGAAAACGGGCGAAAATTTAAAAAAACGGACGAAAACTTAAGAAATCGGACGAAAACGTAAAAAATAGACGAAAACGTAAGAAATCGGGCAAAAACGTAAAAAAAACAGACGAAAAAGTAAGAAATCGGACGAAAACGTAAAAAAACGAAAAAAACCGACGAAAACGTAAAAAGACTGACTAAACGTATAAAACGTTCAAAATTGTATGAAAACACCATAATTTAGTGGGTCGACCTGACCCAAACCGTTTGACCCATGACCCGTTAGACCCATTTGCCACCTCTATTGTATATACTAATAATTTGTAGATTAGTATAATATTACAAAGACTATTAAGATATATTTATAATCAAACATATAGTTTTATATAAAATTTTAAATAATTAAATTAAATATAAGTATAATAATATTATATGTTATGTTGATAAATGGTAAAAAAATTATGAATTGGTTGTATGTAATGGTTGTGTATGTGGAGGGAAAAAAAATATTTTAATAAAAGATTGGGTTGGGTTGGGTTGTGAATAAAGATGATCTTAGAGCATCTCCAATGCAAAAAACTTTTGATAGCTTTTTGCATTTATGGCAATCAATGCACAAGCCATTTTACAACTAAAGCTTTTTACAAAGACTTGAGGTTTACCAAGTCTTTGTAAAAAGCTTTTCAAAGAGTCTTTAAAAAGTTTTTCATCCAATGCTAAAAACCTACCTCAAAAGCTTTTTAATATAGCGAAAAGTTTTTTATCATTTTAACCATTGAAGATGCTCTTAGTAAACTTTAGGTTAGACAAAACTATACCCAGTCTACCAAACAGCTAGGTTGTCTTTAGGTAAGACAAAACTATACCCAGTCTACCTAACAGCTAGGTTGTCTTTAAACATAGATGTTTGATTAAACTATGATCTTATTTAAATTTTAATAATGTAAGTGATTTATGTTTAACACGACTCATTGACGGTAGCAAACGTACACGTTATATGCGTATGTATGCATGTGGAGTGGGACCTTGAGTACATAAACATGCACATCGCTATCATTCACGACCACAGTTTCCATTCACATATGTTCTTCTAGAAGCTAAAGTGTCGATCATAGAAAATATACATAATTGTAAGAAATCAATCAATAACAAACATCGACTTCACTACTACATAAAACATTTTTTGGTACGCTCCTTTGATACGGTTTTAGAAAAACCGTACCAAAAGCCATAAATTTTTTTTTTTTGAACGGCGATTTTATTGAAACAAAACTAGCAAGATGCTAGCAATTACAAAGTAATCAGGTTCGGGTTTTTGAGCCAATCGTTCCAACTGAACGACGCTTTACATCTATACCGACACCAATGAAAAGACATGGAAACTACATCGTCAAAAAACAATGCCTTCGAAGGAGTTTTAACATCAAACATGAGTTTATTCCTAAACGACCATAAATGTCACCACATGACGTAGAAAACGCCTTCAATCATCAACTTGTGTTTAGAAGAAATCCGCAAGTTTACAAGCCAAGAAATCCATTCTTCATGAGAATCGACCTCAACATAGTTTACAATCCATAAAATAAATCATTTGTTACGGTTTGTAAATAAACCATACCTAAAAACCATTATTGGTTATAATGTTGTTCTTGTTTTTGGTACGGTTTCATAAGAAACGTACCAAATAAAATTTATTTAGTACGGTTTATTAACAAACCGCACCAAATCATTCGTT
>BQNB010018059.1:54937-68893 GCA_026074375.1 Tanacetum coccineum
GAGCTTACATTGCTAAACCAAATTTCAAAGACGCATAAGTAGCAAAAATTTCCTTCCACAACAAACGAAAGTTGCACCACACTGGACCATGCACTGTAAAGTGCAATAACTACAAGACTGTTGGCTACGTGAGTAGGAATTATAGGACACCCATTTCGATATTTAACTTAGAGGGAAAATTAGAAATCTGAACCGTGTGAACCGTATTTGGGAGGTTAAAACTCGTTGGAGCTCTAACACCGTCAAAGGTAACGTTGATGTTTAAGGAAAGATTTTTCTCTATTTAGTGAAACCAAAGTAGAATCACGCTGAAATCTCTAAGAGTGTTGCACTAGTACTTACCTGTGAATTTCGTGTATTGTGTAGATTTCTCAAAATCCTTTGTTCAATTTGTGTTATAATAATTTTGTCAGTTACACTTCACATCGCTAGTAAATATATGTAAGCTACTCCTTTACCGTCTTACACCCATTTCACTATTATTATGTAAACTGTCTTATTATTATTAACTAACTGGATGGTATCCTATGAAATATTTTAGTGTCGTCTTATTAACCTAGTTTTCGCGTTATGAACTATTTTACACCAGTTTACAAACCGTTTTACAAACCGTTTGCTGATAGCTTCTTGTTTATTTCAACACCTTATGAACTATTTTGATATCATTCCATGAACCGTTTTGTCAACATTTTACAATTGTCTTACTATTACCTCATAACTTATTTGAGTATAAATTAATGAACTCACTCATTTTCATTTTATAACTATTTACGGTTAAATTATTACCCTTTTGTTACCCTACTTTCTAAATTATTTTGAAGATAATCTTTCAAAACTTATTTCCGTGTCACCTCAGGAATATTTCGTTGTAATTTTAAACTATTTCGCTGTCAATTTATGAAATATGTCGTCAACATCTTATGAAACTACCTAGTGTCATTTTATAAACCATTACGTTGCCACTTTATAAACTGTTGGGTTGTCAACTCGTAAACCATTTGTTACCATTACATTTCTCGTAAACTATTTTGTTATCGCCTCTTAAATATTTAATGTTTTCTTAAACGAATATCTTTGTGTGCGTAGTTATATAAAAAACCATTGTTGTCATTTACTCAAATTTTTTGGTACCTAGTTAAAATCTATAGTTTATACCAGTTAAGAATTTTTCTTTTAATCATTCAACAATTGATGTAACAATATGAGGCATTTTATCGTTAGTTCCTTAAATTATGCTCAAGCCTCGATCCCAACTATGGATAATTCAGAATAAGGACATTGCTATGCTGGGAGTTAGTCACCGATAAAAGTTGTCAATTACCTTTATGTTCCTTCCTCTACATTGTCAAGAATTAAATTGTACTTGTGTTTTATTAATCCTTGCGTGCGTATTCATGAGTCGGGTCGGTCACGTGTACTTGTATTCGTAAGCATCATAATTAAGCAGATTTTCTTCAACCTTAGTATATAGAAACACCACAACCTTAGCCGAGAGACTAAAACATGCTTCCTGTAGTCATGGGAATTACGGATTGAAAGGTTCTAGAATGTAATGAGCATATCACTCTAAGTGGGTATACCAAATAGAATTAGAAGATTTTTTTCGGTATACTTACCTTTTTGTGTTTTAGGACTCACGTAATTATGAGATTTTCTTATCGACAAACTTTTGATGGACCTGCAGTTGAAGTAAAGGACAGAATGATTGCAAGTGCATGGAACCTAGTTCATAGAAGGCCTTACCTTCGCTGAGTTTAGCTCTTTAAGTGGGCCATTGTACTTCTACCGCTGACATTAAGATAATCTATGTTGGGTTAGCCGACGGAAAGAATATAGTAGGTTGGTTACTATCATTTGAGATTGTACACTGTACTTTTTGACCATCCATTCATATGGGACATGAGTATGAACTCGAACCCGGACAAATCACCGAAATCCGTTAAAAAGATTTGAAACGCGATAGTGTCTTACCATTCAGCAGAACCTTAAGACCTCACTTGAACTACCTTATCTCACTCTTAAAATTTTTACTCTTTCCATTGCAAAACCTTGCGATCACGAACTGTTGGTGGATTTAACCGGACTTGTGCGCTTTTTTAGGCTTATGGATTGATTCTCCTCGAACTAAACGACTGAGTATTTATATTTCTTCCTCGTATCTCTAAGCTCTCCCGCCGCGCTCCTCCAAATCGTTGACCTTTATTCTGTGGATATTGTTTCTCAAAATGTCCTCACTCTCCGCATTTCGTCACCGTTTGTTATAGTTATTGTTGTTGCGTATTCTTATACTTTTGATTCACGACTCCATATGTTTGTGCTATGATTTTCAAATTTCTAGTAGAACCCTTAGGCCTATGGAATCTAGCAGCATTAGCATGAATTCTATGTCTACCAATCCACACCGTACATAAATTACCAACCAAACGCTCCACATCAAAAACTTTAATAAAACGCACAAATCCGAATCTCTTACCAGCCTTTGATTTTTTGTTAGGAATAAACGCATCAACCACATGCCCATATAGTTTACACGCATTCCATAGATCCTTAGCACTCGCTTGCTCAAGAAAATTAGTCACGAACACGGACGTGGAGATCTTCAGCACATCATCCTCCTTAGTTCTCTTAGAACCCATTTGAATCAAAACAAAGAAGATATCACTAATTTGAAAAATCACAGCAAAAAAACATAAAACGAGGGGTTAGGTTTTTGGATTTAAAAGGAATTAGGATTAGGATTTTTATTGGAAATTTAATTGGAAAAAGACAAAAAAAGGGAAAATGATAAAGAAGCAAACCCTAAATCAAAAACAACAACCCTATAGATCCTGATCATCGAATCATGAAAATAACTCGATAAGGAAATCAATCACAAAGGAATGATCTCACTATTTCAGGCTTGTCTATGATCGATTAACAAGATGGTAGTAGTTATTGAGATCGGTTAGGGATCATTGATGTAGGTGTTGTCAATTTTTTGTTTTGATGTATCAATTTGGTATTAGAAACTTGACACAGTTGATGGTGGTTACGACTTGCAATTTCATATTTGCACACCATAAATTACTTATTTACACATAAAAATATCTAACATATACCAAAACCTCATTTAATTTGTTCTTGTTGAGAGCATGTGAGATTCGTGAGTTGCAACAAAGATGGCGATGAGGTTAGGCTAGTATTATAGTGGTTTTGGTTGATTGGTTTTTGCGTAAAAAGAATTTTGGATAATTTGGAAAAATATGACGATGTTATGGTCAAATCCATGGGTGATTTATAAAAATATAGTTGCTGGTCCGAGTTTTAAATAGGGGTAAACGGACGTTTAAAAATGTTTCGAAAGGTTTATTAAGTGTCGAAAGTCTTTGAAAATATTCGTGGAGCTTCTTAATATTAAAACGAAGGTTTAGGAATGTTCTAAAAATGATAAGTCGTTGCCGTTGGTCGTTTCTAAATATAGCAAGTTTTTATATATATATTTAGCGGGCTAAGAATTTTGGTTAGGCGCTGGGGTTTCACTAGTTTGTTTTTGGAAATATGGAAACGATTAAATTAGGGGACGCTATTAACGTCTCGAAACTAAAAATTTTCCTAAAATGGAAACTTTCTATAAATAGTAACTTTTCGTAAGAACGTCGTAACATCTTTATAAACTTAATAAGTCGTAAAAACACATTTTGTTGACTAAACGTTGTGTGCAACGTTCCGTTATTATTATTATTTCTCGTTTTACGGCGCATCTATTTATTAAATCGCGATTAGAGCCGTTCGGTTATACTTTAATTCGCATCGTCTGCTCATGGTGTGTTGAGCCATGATTCATCCTCATACCTCCTAAGTAGTTGAATACTTACCTCTTTTAGCCTCGTTCGATATTAATCACCGGTCCTTACAAATATCTTCGCCCTAAAACATTTAAACCCTTATACAGACATACTCACACGTCCACCCTTTCTCCTGTTATGTTTTCACTATCAATAGACTTTCCTTATAACATGTTATATCAACCACAAAACTGGTAATGATATTTTTTTTTCTCTAAAGTACTCATGTTGATGAATTAAATAACCTGGTCAAACTTAGCCAAAATTTTTGTATACTAAGAAGTGTCAAAACATTAAATTTTGCTGAATAAAATTTTCAACGCCATGTTTAAAAACGGATTTGATAAATCCTAAATATGTTCCTAATCACACAATAGGTTAACAAAAATCGAATCCCGGGACGGGATTCCTTTAAGGGGTAGGTACTGTCACACCTCGAAATTTTCGATATTTTAAATTACTATTTTACCCTTTGACTTTTTGGGTCCGACTTGACTTTTGACTTTTTGACCTTTTACGGTCACATAAAAACGATTACCGCGTAGCCGGTAAAATTTTTAAAAACGTTTTTAAATAATAAATCATAATTACGATTATTATTATCGCTCATTTGCAAAATTTATTTTTCAAACTTATTGATTTGAAAACGAGAAGATATATTTTATTCCCAATTTGATTTATCAAAAACGACCCGCTAAATTATGTTTTCGTTATTCGGACTCTAAAGCAATTTGATGTAAAACGACATTCCGAACAACTTTTTAGTTTTGACCGAGACCCGAAAACAGTCAGAAGGTGACTGAAATGCCCTCGCAAGATTTAGAAACGAGGAAATAATTAAATTATATTTAATTAACAGTTTTATTAAATAAAAATATTTAATAAATTTAGTCATCATTTTATTCGAAAACGTTTGTTGATAACGCGAATATCTGGGTTAGAAATTATTTTTATTTTTATTTCAGACAAGGCGTAACCGGTTCATTAAATAAATAACGAATATTTTTATAAATATTATAAAAATATTTATGAAATATTATCAAGTAAATACTCATTTTTATCAGAAAAATTATTTGAAAAACAATGGCGCACGTTTCGCATTTTATTTCCTCCGTTAAGTACCTCAAACGAGTCCCGAATCAATAATTAACAAAAGATACACGTTAGGTCCCTGTGAAATATTTACAAATTTAACCTCCATCTATTAACAACTATTCAAAAATTTTAAAACTTGTATTATATATATATAAATTATATCACTTTCATTTCATTTCCATCTCTACAAACACACACACACATTACAAACCCTACACACTTCTCCCTCCTCCCATTAGGTTTCCGGCGCCGCCACCCGCTCCGGCCAACCTCCGGCTGAATTTTTGTCCAGCCGCCACCACTTCCGAACGCCAGCCACCCTCCTCCTCCGTGGTTATATCATCATCACCACCACCGAAACCTTTACCACATCGTCACCACCCTCGTCACGCACCTCCATCCCACCACCAACTGCGGCAGCAGCCGCTGCTACCACACTCCCCCTCCACTGCCACCCGCACCTCTCTTTTTATACATTTCCTTTTTATTTATTATTCGAGTTGGTTGGTTATGAGTTTGTAAAAAACTAGTAAAATGTTAAAGGGGTGTTTGTTTTCTGGTTTTACAACCCGTAAGGGTGCGTTTGGCTGTATAAAACAGCCAAGAGGCTGTGTTTGGCTGTAGTAACAGCCTAAGGGGTGTGTTTGGTTGTTTTAAATCAGTTAGGGTGCGTTTGGGTTTAACTAAATAGAGTGCGTTGGTTTTATTAAACTAGCCACAAGGCTACGTTTGGTTTGTTGTTCCGGACAGCCAAACGGGTCGCGTTTGGCTGTGTAAATTTGGCAAGGGTGCGTTTGGATTTGTTATAACACCCCAAAAAGGGTGTTTGTTTGGCTGCGAAACAGCCCCTAAGGGGCGTTTGTTTCTGCATTTTACTGCCATTTAGGGGCGTTTGGATATGGGTTAAAACTGCCAGTTAGGGTGCGTTTGGTTCGCTGTCTAACCGCCCCTAAGGGGTGCGTTTGGGACAGCAGCCCCAATAAGGGGTGTGTTTGGTTTTGCTATACTTTTTTTTAATTATTTGATTTCTTTAGTTATATAATGAAACACGTGGAATAAATTGCAACATAGTTTTGATATAAGTGGTAAAACATTGAGTTTTATAAAAATGGAAACGTTATACAAACGGCAAAGTCATGCCGAAATTCCTAAAAATGTTTATACTTAGTAAATTTTCATTAAAGTTTATACTATTTTAGAAACCCGATAAAATAACAAAGTTATATCGTTTTTAAGATTATTAAAGTGTTATTTTACAATAAATCGGTAAATAAACGAAAACTATACTTTTAGAAACAAGATAACTAGTTTAGTTAAAACGCGTAACGAAATACTAAATTATAAAATATTATTTTATAATTCCCAACTATAACTTTTGTAAAGTCTTTAAAACATCATTTATCTAACTCGTAACTTTAAAACGTGTATTTACTTTTACGCAATAACTTTTTATTAATTTAATTGGTGACTTTTGAAAACGCGTCGAATTATATTATTACCATTATTTTTAACCACGTTTCTTATATAATACTTGTAAAGTATTATATACTACGATTTTTCCTTTTGAATGTTTGTCTTAATTATATATTTCACCATATGAATTATATAATTGTTCATTTTTCATATGTAATATATATACGGAATATATTACATACTTTGCGTGTGTTTTTCGATTTATTTTATTTAACCAACCACCAAACTCATCCAACTTGAAATCCAAATCCCTTATCAACTAGTCGCGTTGATGTACTCATCCATCGGTAAACCCAAATTCATCATCCTAAGCTAGTGGGATTTAGCTGTTAAGTTAAGCTGCAACTTCTTGGTCGAGCCGTTCCGTTCTCCGTTTGTGCTGTGCTTATTATTTGCATTTCTGCTAGTTGCTCTGCAACATCAAGGTGAGTTCATAGTCTCGCATTTCAATCTTTTTAATGTTTTATAAACCCGCGAGGGGAATACATGCTCTTTTACAAACTCATATATTTTACTACATTACAATTACCTTTCAATACTTGGTGAGTTCATAGCCCCACGTTTTACTTGTTTTACATATACTTTACTACTTTTGGGGTGAGAAACATGCTCGTTTACAAACTTGTTTACGTTACCGAATTTCAAACTCGTTTACACACTAATTACAAACCTGGTTACTTGATTGATATCACACTCTTTCTACTTATGGAATTAAGTACTTAAAGTTGTTTATGAATAAAATGGTTATTTCTTCATTGGACACAAGTGTTTTCAGTTACCATCTCCCATTTACGTGTTTTCCTAAGTAGCTACAAACACGAACCTACTGCCCAACGTATCAGAACTGTTAATTTCCGACGTAGGACCGGTGAGGGAGCGCAGTAATAGATAGATCTATTGGGGACTAATTATCCCAATCCGCTTTGGTTCCACTTAACGAAACCAAACGGATATATGTCATTCGAATTTACTTTTGGTGGTCTTTGGTTGGGACACCAGCCTAGGGCAGGAATACTTTGCAACAGATGTCACATGCCCTGTTGACTTAATTAGCTTCGTGTCATGAGCTTAGCGCAACAGTATACCCATTTCATGCGATATGTGATTCGTTTATAATATCGCAGAGCTTGTACGGAAGTTATATCTCCCTACAACTGTCACGTCGTACTGTAAACTTGTGTGTCCACACTACTTGATTTAACCGTTTCTGATTATTAAATGTTTTACGTATACAGTGATGAAGCTGTATGCACTAAACGTTTGGTCCTAATAAATGTTTACTTAAACCTATGAATTCACCAACATTATGTTGACGTTTTAAACATGTTTTTCTCTGGTGCTTAGCTTTGGACTTCTTGATGTGCTACGTGGAGTCTACGTGCAATATGATACTTTTTTTCAAGACCTTATCAAAATATCATACTCGTTTGGTCTTTTGAAAACAAATTATGCTTCCCGCTACATTTTACTTACGCATCTGCAAATGTTTAATTTCTTTTAAATATTGTAAAACTTATTTATTTTTAAATAATGCAACGAGTTATGATTTTCAAAACGTCCATTAGTGGTCGTTCTCTTGTGCCTTGTGTTCGGATTATTATGACGTCACGCCCTCGGACACGTATTCCGTCTAGGCCCTGTTTGAGGGTGTGACAGATTGGTATCAGAGCCAAGGTTATAGAGAACCAGGTAGATATCTAGGTAGAATATCTAGGTCTGGACTATAACCAGTATGTGATCCTTATGTGCCTTTATGTGTGTCTTATACGTGTTTTGCTATTAGCTTACACTTACTTTTCTCTGCGATATCTTTCCTCTGCTGTTAGCTTTTCTCTGGAGGTATCTTCTTTGCGTATCTCTTCTCCGCGGTATTTCATTCGCCTTACGCTTATTCCTTATTCTACTTATATATAATTGTTCTATAAAAAATTAAACTTCTAAAGAGCATTGTGGATGTCACAATGTCCTCTAAAATTTGTCTAAGACATTGTGGACGATGCAATGGTCTCGAACATATTATTCATAAGCCTTAAACAATATCTTATTACGCCGAAACCTGACACGGTATGTTTACATGGAATATGTCTGGAATCTAAGTTTCACAAGTCCTATTATGGGCGGGACTTGTTACTGGAGGTTTAATAATGGTAAAGTGCTACGTAAATCGTTCATGAAAGAACTTAACACATTATACTATAAACTGTATACTCATCAGCTATTCTGAACTCTATTTCGATCTCCCTAATTGTTTACTCCCCGTCTTCTGAAGACGAGTTTTTAAACTCTCGGCCCATTACTCATATAGAGTGCCCTGCAGCGTATTTTCATCCACCACCGTTGAAGAATTTGTGAAGTACGCGTATTGCCTCAGAAATTAGTCTATACTTATTCATTTATTCGAATTATTTTATTTCCTTTACCCCGTTCGATTTTGAAGTAAATACCGACGCCAAGACAAGGAATGAGTTCCACAAGGATTGAGTGTATTGTGACCCAACGAATTGCTAATGCTATTGAAGCTAATACTGTTTATGAGGAAATAATCCACATGAATCACGATTAAATGGATTAGGTCGTACGCTAGGAAACCAAGGTAGTAAGGAATGTCAACACCAAAATTAATGACAAAAGGAAAAAGTCCGAGAGTAGCCTTACATTGCTAAACCCAATTACAAGGACAGATAAGTAGCAAAAATTTCCCTCCCACAACAAACGAAGGTTGCACCACACTAGACCATGCACTGTGAAGTGCAATAACTGCGAAAGTGTTGGCCATGTGAGTAGGAATTATAGGACACCCATTTTGATATTCAACGTAGAGGCCATAGTGGCAAATTAGAAACCTGAACCGTGAGAACCGTATTTAGGAGGTTAAAACTCATTGGAACTCAAACACCGTCAAAGATAACGTTGATGTTTAAGGAAAGATTTTTTTTCCCTATTTAGTGAAACCAAAGTAGACTCAGACTGAAATCTCTAAGAGTGATGCACTAGTAAACATACCTGTAATTTCGTGTATTGTGTGATTTCCTAAAGTTCTTTGTATCAATTTGTGTCATAATAATTTGTCAGTTACACTTAATTTTCTCATAAATATAAGTAAGAACATACACCTTACCGTCTTACATTCATTTCACTATTATTATGTAAACTGTCTTATTGTTATTAATTAACTGGATGGTATCCTATGAAATATTTTAGTGTCGTCTTATAAACATAGTTGTTGTCACGTTATGAACTATTTTACACCAATCTACAAACCGTTTTCTAATAGCTTCCCATTTATTTTAACACCTTATAAATTATTTCGCTGTAAATTTATGAACTATGTCGTCGTCATCTTATGAACTACTTCGTGTCTTTTATAAACCATTACGTTGTCGCTTTATAAATAATGGGTTGTCCACCTTGTAAACCAATTGTTACCATATACAACCGCCACGAGAACTTTCTGTAACTATTTGTTATCACCTCATAAAACATTTCCAGTTATCTTACCCAAAAATAAAAAAAAATACCTCATAAAACATTTCCCGTTATCTTACAAAATACCTTGTGTCACCTTATTTTCATTATCACAAACTATTTTGCTACCTCATAAACTATATCGTTTATACCGTATAAGATTTTTTTTTATATCATTAGTTTGACGAAAAGTGCATTTTATCGTTAGTTCTTAAATTATACATAGCTTGATCACCTATGTATAAATTCATAAAGGACCATGCTATGCTAGGAATAGTCACCATAAATTTTTTGTCAAATTACCCATACGCTCCATCTCTATTTTCTTTTCTTCATCTACATTGTTAACGAGATTATATTGTACTTGTATTTTATTAATATTTTGCGTGCGTATTAATGAGTCGTGTCGGTCACGTGTATTTGTAATCGTAAGCATTATAACTAAGCAGATTTTCTTCAACCTTGGTATATAGAAACGCCATACCCTTAGCCGAGAGACTAAATCTTGCTTCCTGTAGTCATGGAAATTACGGATTGAAAGGTTCTAGAATGTAATGAGCATATCACTCTAAGTGGATTATAACCATTAGAACTAGAAGATTTTCTTCAATATACTTACCTTTTAGTGAGATAGAACCATGTGAATTATGAGATCCTCGTATCGACAAAACCTCTGGATCCTTCAGGATGTACAACGACTATCGAAAATTTACAAGTTAACCGTTACCCGTTACCTAGTATAGATGATCTTTTCGATCAATTGCGAGGATATAGCGTTACTCGAAAATCGACCTAAGAACTAGCTACCACTAACTGAAAGTTCATGAGGAGAACTACACGACACACGACCTAGAATTTAGAGAAATAGTGCTTACTTTTAAGATTTGGGAACACTACCGATATGACATAAGTATGAACTCGAAACTGATAATCACCGAAAATCTTTTAAAAAGATCCGAAACACGATCGTGTCTTACCACTCAGCAGAATCTTAAGACCTCGCTTGAACTACCTTATCTCATTCTTAAAATTTTTACTCTTGCCGTTACAAAACCTTGCGATCACGAACTGTTTGTGGAGTTAACCGACTTGTGCGCTTTTAAGCTAATGGATTGATTTATCCTCGAACAAACGACTGAGTACGATATTTCATCACGTATCACTTGAGCTCTTCCGTGAGCTCCTCCCATTTGTTGACCTTTATTTTGGGGATATTGTTTCTTGAAATGTCCACTCTCCGCATTTCGTCACCGTTTGTTATAGTTATTGTTGTTGTGTATTCTTATACTTTTGATTCACGACTCCATATGTTTGTGCTATGATTTTCAAATTTATTAAAATGAATAAATATTTTAATAAAGATTTTGATGATTTCAGATATATAAATTGTTCTTGTTGAGAGGTTGTGAGATTTGTGAGTTGCAACAAAGATGGCGATGAGGTTAGGCTTGAATTATAGTGAATTTGGTTGATTAGTTTTGGCATAAAAGAGTTTTGGATAGTTTGGAAAATATGGCAGTGTTATGGTCAAGTTTTTGGTCAAGTCCATGGGTGATTTATAAAAATATAGTTGCTGGTCCGAGTTTTAAATGAGGGTAAGCGGGCGATTAAAAATGTTTCGAAATGTTTAGTAAGTGTCGAAAGACTTTGAAAATATTCGTGGAGCTTCTTAATATTAAAACGAAGGTTTAAAATTCTTTTTAAAAAGGATAAGTCGTTGCCGTTGGTCATTTCTAGATATAGCAATTTTTTATGTATATATTTAGCGAACTAAGGATTTTGGTTAGACGCTAGGGTTCCACTAGTTCGTTTTTGGAAATTTGGAAACGATTAAATTAGATGATACTATTAACGCCCCGAAACTAAAAACTTTCCCAAAATGGAAACTTTCTATAAATAGTAACTTTTCGCAAGAACGACGTAACATCTCCATAAACTTAACGAGTTCGTAAAGACACATTTTTGTTAACTAAACTAAAGCACAAACATATATGGTTGTCAATTTCGTTCTTAAACGTTGTGTGCAACGTTCCGTTATTATTATTATTTCTTGTTCTACGGCGCGTCTATTTATTAGGTCGCGGTTAGAGCCGTTCGGTTATACTTTAATTCGCATCGTCTGCTCATGGTGTGTTGAGCCATGATTCATCCTCGTACTTCCTAAGTAAGTTGAATACTTACATTCATTAGCCTCGTCCAAAATTAAACGTCGAACCCTACAGATGTCAGTAACCCGACTCCGCCTCTAAACATTGGAAACCCTTATACAGACATACCCACACGCCTACACTTTCTCCTTTGATGTCTTCACTATCAAGAGACTTTCCTTATAACGCGTTATATCAATCATAAAAACTTGTAATGATATTTTTCTAAAATACTCATTTAGATGGATTGTATATCCTGGTCAAATCTAGCCAAATTTTATGTATATGAGAAGTGTCGAAACATCAAATTTTGCTAAATAAAGTTATCAACGTCATGTTCAAAACTGGTTTATTAAATCTTAAATCTTTTCTTGGTCACACAATCGATTAACAAAAATCGAATCCCGGGACGGGATTCCTTTTAAGGGGTAGGTAATGTCACAACCCGAGGTTTTCATAATTTTAAATTACTATTTTACCCTTTGACTTTTTGGTTCCGACTTGACTTTTTGACTTTTTGACCTTTTACGGTCATATAAAAACGATTATCGCGTAGCTGGTAAATTTTTGAAAAGTATTTAAATAATAAATCGTAAATATTATTATGATCCCTCATTTACAAATTTATTTTTGAAACTTATTTGACTTGAAAACGAAGAGATATATGTTATTCCTAAATTGACTTATCAAAAACGACCCGCTAAATCATATTTTCACGACTCGGACTCTAAAGAAATTTGATGTAAAATGACATTCCGGACAACTTTTTAGTTTTGCCCGAGACACGAAACCAAGCAGAAAATGACTAAAATGGCCTCGCAAAAATTTGAAAACAACACGTACCGACAAAGAAAATAATTAAATTTATATTTAACTATCACTTTTTATTAAATAAAAATATTTAATAAATCATTTAATATTTTATTCAAAAACGTTTATTTAAACACGCGAATGTTCAAAATAAAGTTTTATTTTTACGGACAAAGCTTGCCCGTGATACCTAAATAAATATTAAACATTTTAAATAAGTTTTATAAAAACATTTATAAATTAAGTCATGTAAATACTCAATTTTATGGGAAAAACTATTTGAAAAACAATGACGCAAGTTTCATGTTTTAATTCAATCGTTAACTAGCCTAAACGAGCCCCGAACCAATATTTAACAAAAGATTACACTTTTGGTCCCTCTAGTAATATTTAAAATTCTAACCCTAAACTATGTTATACTTGCTATGTATTTTTAAAACTTCTAGTATATATATAAGAAAACATTAGGGTTTCATTTTCATTATATCAAACCCTACACACACACCTCCCTCCCCTCTTAAAATTCCGACGCCTCCTTTTCTTTTCCGGCCAGATCCCGGCCGGATTCCGACCATCCACCACTGCTGCCAAACCACCCGATCTATACACCTCCGCAGCCACCCTCAACATCACACCACACCACCACCTCCATCCCCATCACGCCACCACCAACATCACCCACCACATCATCTCCAACCAGCAACACCATCATCATCACTACCCTCGTTCTCCTTCAACCGACACCAGCCACCACCCTTTTTGCGGCCTCCACCTCAACCGACGTCACCACCACCACTTCGTCACCATCTCCTCACCACCGTAGCCCTGCCACCCCCACCGTAGCACCACATAGGGTACGTTGGTTTTCCTCAGACCCAAAAAGGGTCAATAAAGGTGCGTTTGGTTCGTCTCATCAGTAAGGGTGCGTTTGGTTGTTCGTCACAGCACCAAAGGGTGCGTTAGGTTTAAGTGCAGCACCAGCATGGGTGCGTTGGGTTGGGCCACAACCCATGAGGGTGCGTTGGGTTGGCAGATTCACCCACCAAGGGTGCGTTTGGTCAGTTTAGCGCGTTTGGTTATTAGTAACAGACCCGCTAGGGGTGTTTGTTTCTGGGTTTGGCAGTTAACCACCCGCAGTGGGT